>CM065677.1:4121012-4186012 GCA_033220385.1 Triplophysa yarkandensis | reverse complement strand
AGACTTCCTGATGTCAAATGTCACATTGTTACTTATCTAGAAATAAAAACTTTTATGAGTGGATATGTAGTCTTTTGATAAAAAAACATTAAATTATAATCCATATTGTTGTTTCATTGAACAATCATTGTTTAACATATTCAGATTAACTATAAACTAAAATTAAATGAATTATAAACAAAATATACGAGTCTTGGTAAAAGTGTCATTTTCATGAAAACTATAAAAAATATGATCTTTGTGTTTCAGGTGGTCGGTGTCTGGGGTTCCTCAGACGTCTGGAGATTAATGGCCGGTTCCGGTATTATTTCCAGCACCCATGGTCTCGCCTGATCGTGGCGTACCTTGTCACCTTCTTCAACTTTCTGGTCTTTGCAGAAGACCCTGTGTCCCACAGTCAGACAGAAGCGCACATGATCGTGGTGGGAAACTGCTTTTCCTTTGTGGTGAATAAATATCCCGGAGGATCATGGAATGTCTTGAAAGTCTTGATGTGGATTCTGGCCATCATTACAGGCCTCATTGCTGGAAAGTTCCTGTTTCATCGACGTCTGTTTGGTACGCCTGTTTTCAGTCATTTATACGATTCGTTCCTGTGTTTTTCAGTGTCTGCCTTTAACATCTGTAATAACGCGACTTTTGAACTTCTGTCTTTTCAGTTTCCTTCATGTTACACATGCTCTCCAAATGTGTTTAAAATATGAGTTTGTGACATACTCATATGATACCGAGTCTAGTATGGTATGTCCTCTGAGAGCGCTTGTTCGTCTTGTCCCGTGAAACAAACATTCTCTCATTTCATCTCATGCCACAGATTGATCAGTGGCCCTGAGAGGACGTACAGACTTCTGATGACATCACACTACTGAACCTGCTGATGTCATCACACACACGCACACACACGCACGCGCACACACACACACACACACACACACACACACACAAAACTGATTCTGGATCAGGACTGACTCATAATGTCTAAATCATCTTCAAACCCCAGATCGAGTTCAAAGTCAGTTTATCAGCCATATGAATCATTTGGCCTTGTTCTTTAATAGAAACATGTCATATGTCACATGAAATCTCCTGGCAGTAGAAGTTATGACCTCAAAATAACCAGACTACAATTTTAGAAATCTTATTCATTTATAGCAGCTTGTTTAGCTTTTTGAGGTTTATGACATAAGATTATGGTCTATAATACATAAAAAAAATATTGTCATGTGTGCCACGTAAAAGGTTAAAATTTTTTGAAAAGGCATCATATTCTTATGTGGATCTTTTTCCAATGTTTTTTATTTTATATGTATTTTCTTTCTAAAGTGAACCCTTTATGGCGAGTCTTTCATTCCCAGAATGCTGAAATAACGTTATAATGTTAATTGTGAAGGTTTGTGATATAATGAACGTTTCTGTAAAACAGAACGGAACTTTGGTGTCTTCTTGTCTGAAGTGAGCCATTATGTTGATGGACAGACATCTGTTGGAGATGTGGGCATTTTCTGTAAGATCTGCTGGATTTTCTTGTTCTTTATGGATTGGTGATTCAGTGGAGAGCAGTCGCTCCTGTCACACATTCTCTCTCTGTGTTGTGAGTTGTGCTGGGTCAGTGCTTCCGTCAGATCTGAAGGAAACCACTTCTGGTTTCTATCATAAAATATTCATTTATGAATGTATGAGTTATGCTTTCATAAGCTGTGTGTTTTATGAACGTGCATATACAAGCGAATGTCAAATCTTGCCGCGTGTGATAGATGATGCATGTTTTCTACTTGGTGAAGCTCCTGCAGTTTGAATCTTAAGATGAAGATCAGACTTTATGAATGTGATATTGCCGAAAATCCAGACGTCTGACAGTACCGTCTCTGTTTATCATCAGTTTAAGTTGCTGATGTCTTGATACAGTTAGATTTTCAGTACAAAAAGAAATATTTATTTGACAACATGTAGAAGTAAAATATAAAATGCATAAGTGAAATGAACATTTGGGCATAAAAAGAATTTCACCATGTATAAAACGTACTGTCTCAATGCATTTTGGGGTGAAATGTGACCTAGATTTTTCTGTTTGTTTGAAATCTCTTTCTCTCTCTTGTGCATCCAATAAAAGCACATGAGATCTTATTAATCATTGTGACCGCAGTTACCGTGGAAACCGCCTCTCGAGACACAGCTGGGCTTTGTGAGGGTGCCGGAGCTCTGAACCCGTGTGTAAATCGGGCGTGATGAACGACTCCCGTCCTGCTGTGTTTCTCTGGAGAACCGGCAGAGTTAGTTAGGAAGAGGCCGGACTCATCTAGCCTATATTCGCCCAACAGAGGGCATCCGACCGTCTGGTGTAGCACAGATTCTAATGAATGTTACACAGATGTGTAGAATCCCATTCACTCAAGCTGAATTACAACACAACCCCAAAATATCGTCTTTAGAGCATCTCTAAAGGACGGTTTTAACATCAAAGATAAAATACAGAGGCAGACACATTTGGCTTCTTAATCCTCAAACAGAGACATTATTTCTGCTGTACAGACCAGATGTTCAGCAGAGCCGTGCAGCTCACATCATGGATCTATTATTTAATATTCTCTGGAAAGTTTCTTTAGAGTTTACAAGGCTCTGAGAAGTGTTTGAGTTCATAATGAACTCTCATGTGTTGGTATTGAGACAGTATAGAGACCTGTCTGGTTAATCCCACATGTGCTGATGCAGTCTCTAACTTTGAACACTAGAGGACAGTATGTGCATTATATCTCATGTCATACACTCAGTGTGTGTGTGTGTGTGTGTGTGTGTGTGTGTGTGTGTGTGTGTGTGTGTGTGTGTGTGTGTGTAATCAGGTCCAGCTTCAAACAGCACAATAGCGAGACAATAACAGATGATTACTAACTGTCTTCTGCACCACTGAGAGTTTCTCAGTTCACACACACACACAAAAACACACACACACACACACACACACACACACACACACACACACACACACACACATTGTAATCTCTAACCTACAGAGACCTGATTTCATCAATGCAGAGAAATCAAGTAATCAAGTATTAAATGCACAAGAACATACTGCAGATTACACACTACATACTACCCACTCACACACTGAATTATAACATTATTCATCCTCTATACTCCACACTGCAGTTAACACACTATATGCTTCATTCTGTCAAATCCAGCTAACAACACAATGGAGAAAACACACTACATACTTTATACTTCAAGATACATACTACAGAGAACACACTATATACTTTACAATTAACATTCTCACACACTACATACTGTATACTATATTCTCACACACTACATGCTGTATACTACATTCTCACACACTACATACTGTATACTATATTCTCACACACTACATGCTGTATACTACATTCTCACACACTACATACTGTATACTATATTCTCACAGACTACATACTGTATACTACATTCTCACACACTACATGCTGTATACAACATTCTCACACACTACATACTGTATACTATATTCTCACACACTACATACTGTATACTATATTCTCACAGACTACATACTGTATACTACATTCTCACACACTACATACTGTATACTATATTCTCACAGACTACATACTGTATACTACATTCTCACACACTACATACTGTATACTACATTCTCACACACTACATACTGTATACTATATTCTCACACACTACATGCTGTATACTACATTCTCACACACTACATACTGTATACTATATTCTCACAGACTACATACTGTATACTACATTCTCACACACTACATGCTGTATACAACATTCTCACACACTACATACTGTATACTATATTCTCACACACTACATACTGTATACTATATTCTCACAGACTACATACTGTATACTACATTCTCACACACTACATACTGTATACTATATTCTCACAGACTACATACTGTATACTACATTCTCACACACTACATACTGTATACTACGTTCTCACACACTACATACTGTATACTACATTCTCACACACTACATACTGTATACTACATTCTCACACACTACATACTGTATACTACATTCTCACACACTACATAATGTATACTACATTCTCACACACTACATACTGTATACTACGTTCTCACACACTACATACTCTATACTACATTCTCACACACTACATACTGTATACTACACTCTCACACACTACATACTGTATACTACGTTTTCACTCACTACATACTCTAAACTACATTCTCATACACTACGTGCTGTATACTACATTCTCACAGACTACATGCTGAATACTACTTTCTCACTCACTACATACTTTATACTACAAGATACATACTACAGAGAACACACTATATACTTTACAATTTACATTCTCACACACTACATACTCTATACTACATTCTCACACACTAGATACTCTGTACTACATTCTCACACACTACATGCTGTATACTACATTCTCACATATTACATGCTGTATACTACATTCTCACATATTACATACTGTATACTACATTCTCACACACTACATGCTGAATACTACGTTCTCACACACTACATGCTGAATACTACGCTCTCACACACTACATACTGTATACTACATTTTCACACACTACATGCTGAATACTACGTTCTCACACACTACATGCTGAATACTACGCTCTCACACACTACATACTGTATACTACATTCTCACACACTACATACTCTATACTACGTTCTCACACACTACATACTGTATACTACATTCTCACACACTACATACTGTATACTACATTCTCACACACTACATAATGTATACTACATTCTCACACACTACATACTGTATACTACGTTCTCACACACTACATACTCTATACTACATTCTCACACACTACATACTGTATACTACACTCTCACACACTACATACTGTATACTACATTTTCACTCGCTACATACTCTAAACTACATTCTCATACACTACATGCTGTATACTACATTCTCACAGACTACATGCTGAATACTACGTTCTCACTCACTACATACTTTATACTACAAGATACATACTACAGAGAACACACTATATACTTTACAATTTACATTCTCACACACTACATACTCTATACTACATTCTCACACACTAGATACTCTGTACTACATTCTCACACACTACATGCTGTATACTACATTCTCACATATTACATGCTGTATACTACATTCTCACATATTACATACTGTATACTACATTCTCACACACTACATGCTTAATACTACGTTCTCACACACTACATGCTGAATACTACGCTCTCACACACTACATACTATATACTACATTTTCACACACTACATGCTGAATACTACGTTCTCACACACTACATGCTGAATACTACGTTCTCACTCACTACATACTGTATACTACATTTTCACACACTACATGCTGAATACTACGTTCTCACTCACTACATACTTTATACTACAAGATATATAGTACAGAGAACACACTTTATACTTTACAATTTACATTCTCACATACTACATACTCTATACTACATTCTCACAAACTACATGCTGTATACTACATTCTCACATATTACATACTGTATACTACATTCTCACTCACTACATGCTGTATACTACATTCTCACACACTACATGCTGTATACTACATTCTCACACACTACATACTGTATACTACATTCTCACACACTACATGATGTATACTACATTCTCACACACTACATGCTGTATACTACATTCTCACAAACTACATGATGTATACTACATTCTCACAGACTACATGCTGAATACTACATTCTCACAAACTACATGATGTATACTACATTCTTACAAACTACATGATGTATACTACATTCTCACAGACTACATGCTGAATACTACATTCTCACAAACTAAATGCTGTATACTACATTCTCACAAACTATATGATGTATACTACATTCTCACAAACTACATGATGTATACTACATTCTCACAAACTACATGCTGTATAATACATTCTCACAAACTACATGATGTATACTACATTCTCACACACTACATACTGTATACTACGTTCTCACACACTACATACTCTATACTACATTCTCACTCACTACATACTGTATACTACATTCTCACACATTACATACTGTATACTACATTCTCACAAACTACATACTGTATACTACATTGTCACACACTACATACTCTATACTACGTTCTCACTCACTACATACTGTATACTACATTCTCACAAACTACATACTGTATACTACATTCTCACAAACTACATGATGTATACTATATTCTCACACACTACATACTGTATACTATATTCTCACAGACTACATACTGTATACTACATTCTCACACACTACATACTGTATACTATATTCTCACAGACTACATACTGTATACTACATTCTCACACACTACATACTGTATACTACGTTCTCACACACTACATACTGTATACTACATTCTCACACACTACATACTGTATACTACATTCTCACACACTACATACTGTATACTACATTCTCACACACTACATAATGTATACTACATTCTCACACACTACATACTGTATACTACGTTCTCACACACTACATACTCTATACTACATTCTCACACACTACATACTGTATACTACACTCTCACACACTACATACTGTATACTACGTTTTCACTCACTACATACTCTAAACTACATTCTCATACACTACGTGCTGTATACTACATTCTCACAGACTACATGCTGAATACTACTTTCTCACTCACTACATACTTTATACTACAAGATACATACTACAGAGAACACACTATATACTTTACAATTTACATTCTCACACACTACATACTCTATACTACATTCTCACACACTAGATACTCTGTACTACATTCTCACACACTACATGCTGTATACTACATTCTCACATATTACATGCTGTATACTACATTCTCACATATTACATACTGTATACTACATTCTCACACACTACATGCTGAATACTACGTTCTCACACACTACATGCTGAATACTACGCTCTCACACACTACATACTGTATACTACATTTTCACACACTACATGCTGAATACTACGTTCTCACACACTACATGCTGAATACTACGCTCTCACACACTACATACTGTATACTACATTCTCACACACTACATACTCTATACTACGTTCTCACACACTACATACTGTATACTACATTCTCACACACTACATACTGTATACTACATTCTCACACACTACATAATGTATACTACATTCTCACACACTACATACTGTATACTACGTTCTCACACACTACATACTCTATACTACATTCTCACACACTACATACTGTATACTACACTCTCACACACTACATACTGTATACTACATTTTCACTCGCTACATACTCTAAACTACATTCTCATACACTACATGCTGTATACTACATTCTCACAGACTACATGCTGAATACTACGTTCTCACTCACTACATACTTTATACTACAAGATACATACTACAGAGAACACACTATATACTTTACAATTTACATTCTCACACACTACATACTCTATACTACATTCTCACACACTAGATACTCTGTACTACATTCTCACACACTACATGCTGTATACTACATTCTCACATATTACATGCTGTATACTACATTCTCACATATTACATACTGTATACTACATTCTCACACACTACATGCTTAATACTACGTTCTCACACACTACATGCTGAATACTACGCTCTCACACACTACATACTATATACTACATTTTCACACACTACATGCTGAATACTACGTTCTCACACACTACATGCTGAATACTACGTTCTCACTCACTACATACTGTATACTACATTTTCACACACTACATGCTGAATACTACGTTCTCACTCACTACATACTTTATACTACAAGATATATAGTACAGAGAACACACTTTATACTTTACAATTTACATTCTCACATACTACATACTCTATACTACATTCTCACAAACTACATGCTGTATACTACATTCTCACATATTACATACTGTATACTACATTCTCACTCACTACATGCTGTATACTACATTCTCACACACTACATGCTGTATACTACATTCTCACACACTACATACTGTATACTACATTCTCACACACTACATGATGTATACTACATTCTCACACACTACATGCTGTATACTACATTCTCACAAACTACATGATGTATACTACATTCTCACAGACTACATGCTGAATACTACATTCTCACAAACTACATGATGTATACTACATTCTTACAAACTACATGATGTATACTACATTCTCACAGACTACATGCTGAATACTACATTCTCACAA
The DNA here is from genome assembly GCA_033220385.1 of Triplophysa yarkandensis. Lineage (NCBI taxonomy): Eukaryota > Metazoa > Chordata > Actinopteri > Cypriniformes > Nemacheilidae > Triplophysa > Triplophysa yarkandensis. The sequence continues at coordinate 4,177,684 of CM065677.1, read as the reverse complement.
ACTAAATGCTGTATACTACATTCTCACAAACTATATGATGTATACTACATTCTCACAAACTACATGATGTATACTACATTCTCACAAACTACATGCTGTATAATACATTCTCACAAACTACATGATGTATACTACATTCTCACACACTACATACTGTATACTACGTTCTCACACACTACATACTCTATACTACATTCTCACTCACTACATACTGTATACTACATTCTCACACATTACATACTGTATACTACATTCTCACAAACTACATACTGTATACTACATTGTCACACACTACATACTCTATACTACGTTCTCACTCACTACATACTGTATACTACATTCTCACAAACTACATACTGTATACTACATTCTCACAAACTACATGATGTATACTACATTCTCACACATTACGTACTGTATACTACATTCTCACTCACTACATGCTGTATACTACATTCTCACACATTACGTACTGTATACTACATTCTCACACATTACATGCTGTATACTACATTGTCACACACTACATACTCTATACTACGTTCTCACTCATTACATACTGTATACTACATTCTCCCAAACTACATACTGTATACTACATTCTCACAAACTACATGATGTATACTACATTCTCACACATTACGTACTGTATACTACATTCTCACTCACTACATACTGTTTACTACATTCTCACAAACTACATACTGTATACTACATTCTCACAAACTACATGATGTATACTACATTCTCACAAACTACATGATGTATACTACATTCTCACACACTACATACTGTATACTACGTTCTCACACACTACATACTGTATACTACATTCTCACAAACTACATACTGTATACTACATTCTCACAAACTACATACTGTATACTACATTCTCACAAACTACATGATGTATACTACATTCTCACACACTACATACTGTATACTACATTCTCACAAACTACATACTGTATACTACATTCTCACAAACTACATGATGTATACTACATTCTCACAAACTACATGATGTATACTACATTCTCACACACTACATACTGTATACTACGTTCTCACACACTACATACTCTATACTACATCCTCACTCACTACATACTGTATACTACATTCTCACAAACTACATGCTGTATACTACATTCTCACAAACTACATGATGTATACTACAGTCTCACAGACTACATACTGTATACTACATTCTCACAAACTACATGATGTATACTACATTCTCACACACTACATACTGTATACTACGTTCTCACACACTACATACTCTATACTACATCCTCACTCACTACATACTGTATACTACATTCTCACAGACTACATACTGTATACTACATTCTCACAAACTACATGCTGTATACTACATTCTCACAAACTACATGCTGAATACTACATTCTCACACATTACGTACTGTATACTACGTTCTCACACACCACATACTCTATACTACATTCTCACTCACTACATACTCTATACTACATTCTCACTCACTACATACTGTATACTACATTCTCACACACTACATGCTGTATACTACATTCTCACACATTACGTTCTGTATACTACATTCTCACAAACTACATGCTGTATACTACATTCTCACACATTACGTTCTGTATACTACATTCTCACAAACTACATGCTGTATACTACATTGTCTCACACATTACGTACTGTATACTACATTCTCGCACATTACATACTGTATACTACATTCTCACACACTACATACTGTATACTACATTCTCACAAACTACATACTGTATACTACATTCTCACAAACTACATGATGTATACTACATTCTCACACATTACGTACTGTATACTACATTCTCACTCACTACATACTGTTTACTACATTCTCACAAACTACATGCTGTATACTACATTCTCACACATTACGTACTGTATACTACATTCTCACACATTACATACTGTATACTACATTGTCACACACTACATACTCTATACTACGTTCTCACTCACTACATACTGTATGCTACATTCTCACAAACTACATACTGTATACTACATTCTCACAAACTACATGATGTATACTACATTCTCACACACTACATACTGTATACTACATTCTCACACACTACATACTGTATACTACATTCTCACAAACTACATGCTGTATACTACATTCTCACTCACTACATACTGTTTACTACATTCTCACAAACTACATGATGTATACTACATTCTCACTCACTACATTCTGTTTACTACATTCTCACAAACTACATGCTGTATACTACATTCTCACACACTACATGATGTATACTACATTCTCACACACTACATACTGTATACTACATTCTCACACACTACATGCTGTATACTACATTCTCACACACTACATGATGTATACTACATTCTCACACACTACATACTGTATACTACGTTCTCACACACTACATACTGTATACTACATTCTCACAAACTACATACTGTATACTACATTCTCACAAACTACATGATGTATACTACATTCTCACTCACTACATACTGTTTACTACATTCTCACAAACTACATACTGTATACTACATTCTCACAAACTACATGATGTATACTACATTCTCACAAACTACATGATGTATACTACATTCTCACACACTACATACTGTATACTACGTTCTCACACACTACATACTGTATACTACATTCTCACAAACTACATACTGTATACTACATTCTCACAAACTACATACTGTATACTACATTCTCACAAACTACATGATGTATACTACATTCTCACACACTACATACTGTATACTACATTCTCACAAACTACATACTGTATACTACATTCTCACAAACTACATGATGTATACTACATTCTCACAAACTACATGATGTATACTACATTCTCACACACTACATACTGTATACTACGTTCTCACACACTACATACTCTATACTACATCCTCACTCACTACATACTGTATACTACATTCTCACAAACTACATGCTGTATACTACATTCTCACAAACTACATGATGTATACTACAGTCTCACAGACTACATACTGTATACTACATTCTCACAAACTACATGATGTATACTACATTCTCACACACTACATACTGTATACTACGTTCTCACACACTACATACTCTATACTACATCCTCACTCACTACATACTGTATACTACATTCTCACAGACTACATACTGTATACTACATTCTCACAAACTACATGCTGTATACTACATTCTCACAAACTACATGCTGAATACTACATTCTCACACATTACGTACTGTATACTACGTTCTCACACACCACATACTCTATACTACATTCTCACTCACTACATACTCTATACTACATTCTCACTCACTACATACTGTATACTACATTCTCACACACTACATGCTGTATACTACATTCTCACACATTACGTTCTGTATACTACATTCTCACAAACTACATGCTGTATACTACATTCTCACACATTACGTTCTGTATACTACATTCTCACAAACTACATGCTGTATACTACATTGTCTCACACATTACGTACTGTATACTACATTCTCGCACATTACATACTGTATACTACATTCTCACACACTACATACTGTATACTACATTCTCACACACTACATACTGTATACTACATTCTCACACACTACATGCTGTATACTACATTCTCACACATTACGTACTGTATACTACATTCTCAAACACTACATGCTGTATACTTCTGCAAACTAAATAATTATGTTAGGATGAAAAAAACATTTAATTCCCTCGAATCTATAGATGTAAAAAGCCTGCATGGTCTCCATGGAGACAAAAAGTTAGTAAGCGAGGTAAAGGAAGGTTGTGTTAAATGGTGTGTTGATGTGAATGACGTTTAAAGTGTCGTTTGGTCACGGCACAGATACCCCAGATACTTGATTTCATGAGTGTATTAAATGTGGATGATGTGACCTCTCATGCTGTGATTCTGATGACCACAGGAATGTAACGTAATGTTTCATATTCACAAAATATCTGTTGAAGGAACGAACAATTTCATCTACAGGGCAGATATGATGTGCAGTTGGTCGGGCATCATAACTGCGTCGTTTCAGCTACTGACCTGTGACCTGTACACCCAATGAAAGCGTAAAAACACAGCTTTCTCTCTTCCCATGGGAAATGTCTCTATACGACTCATTATACATTAAATCCAGACATTGACGGATCGGACACGTTTCAGTGTTTCTGTGTGTTTGTGCTCCAAGAAAACGTACTTGGGAGAAATAAGAGAGAAACAAATGAGACTGTTATTTTTGAAGTCCGTGAGGAATAATCTGATGAGAAATGTTTGAGTTCATATCAAGAGCTTCAAAAGTATCGACTTTTGATTGCAGAAAAATCTGAACTCAGTTTGAGACAGTGAGATATCATCTGAAATGGAGTCATTTGTGAGTTTCTCCTTTTTTTCTCAGAAGAAACATTTGAGACACAGATGAGACTTAAGCGAGATGTCGCATTTGCTCTCATTTAACCTCATTGGTGTCTAGATGAAATAACTGCATATCAAAGAGATATCACCTTTAAAAGCTCATAGAGATTGAAAATCTGTTTGCAGTGACTCTGGTCATGACATCATCGAGATATCTGACTCTTTCTCAGGAGAAATATCTGAGACAAAGTTGAGACTTAGGCTAAAGGTTGCATTTTCTCTCATTTAACCTCATCAATGTGTAAGGGAAACAAAAGAAATGATATTTATCTCCTCTGTGACGCTATCTCTTGCCATGACCGCACTGAGATTTGTTGTTCTCATGACAAATATCGGAGACACAGATGAGACATTCCATCTGCTCTCCATTTATTCTCATTTATGTCTAGGTGAAATAATAAAAAACATATTAAAGTGATCTCATTTGTGTTTTGTTTATTTTGTTTGTAGAATTTTATTGAAATATGTTGAAGTATAAGGAGCAAAACATTCGGGGCCTAAAAAAACAGCATTACCAGCAGATCTCCTTTGGTCCATGTAAGCTGAATTTTTACAGCGGGGTTTTTATGAATACTTGTTAATCATAAGAATCTTCTAAATTATAAAAATTCTTCTTGCAGTCAGTGTTGGGCAAACTCGGTTTGACAGGGTTAACCAGACGGACAGAAACCTTCGGGTTTAATGAGCAGAAAGCTTCTTTTCATTGGCGCAATGTCCATTAAATATTATTGCTGATTCAGGCGCTCTGAGGCCTCCAGCGGGAATCTAATGAAGAGATGAACGCTTCACAAGCACAACGCTGACAGGAAAATGCCCGTTTCTAGAAAAGAACGCTTTCAAAAGCTGTGAAAGCGCTGAGAAATAAAGCATAAGCTGCTGAATACACGACAGAAACTGTGATACGATATAAGTGTGTGTTTATGTGTAAACTTGGCGTCAGACGGATTTCCGGACTGGGATATTTTCATTTAGTTCAATTACCTTTTCCATGGCCCCGAAATGAGATTTTTCTGTCCGGCAAGACATGATGCAACATTAAGAAAGTGTTACGAGGAAAAATAATTTTTAAGACTTTCCTGATGATTCATAGATATGCGGAAACTAACTGAATACATTCTGGACCTACCAGTGACAAACTCATATCATGAGGAATCAGATTTCTCTTGATCTTTAAGAGATGAAAGAGTTCATTGTGCGATGAAAACCTATTCACTGGTGAAATAATAAGAAACGACTCGACGGAATAAAATGCTTGCATTTAAACATAGATGACTATTATTGGCTTTGTTTCATTTGAAATGTTTTTTAAGGGATATGATGTAGAAAAAAGTATCAAAGGACGTAAGGTATTCAGATCCAAACTCGGACGCCTGAATCAATCCGGCACTTTGAGAGCGAGACAAAGGGAGACGAAGTGAGATGTTTTATACTGTCATTAGAGTTGATGAAAGTAATATAAATATCCCGGCAGGTCAGGAATCTGACTGCTGTTTAAATGTCCTTCTCTTTAGGAAATCAAAGTGGCGCCTGAGAATCAATTACAGTCGCTTGTGAACCCGGTGGGTTTGTTTGGCTCGGAATAATGAATGACGGACAGTTAAATCCAAATAAGTGATGGGTTGTGGAGATTGTTAGTTCTCGCAGGTGTGCAGGTGTTAATAGAGCGTCTGGATCATTGATCGGTGTGGGTGAATGTTAGAAACACAATGTGTAAATTGTAATTTCTCTCCGGTTTTTCAGGCCGTATCCTGCGTCTGAAGATGTTCCGAGAAGACCACGGCTCGTGGATGACGATGTTCTTCAGCACGATTCTCTCCCTGTTCATCTTCTCTCACATCTACAACCTCTTTCTGCTCATGAACGGACGCATGGGGTAAGAGCACATGCTCAGAAATTCACCTGAACCTAAAAGCATTACCATTAAGAGATAAAATCACAGTTCAATGAGATTGAATGGAGAATATCCACGCATTTTCTACTGCTCAAACATTTCTCATCAAATTTACCCAAACACAGATGATTGTACATTCATCATCACCTTCATGTGTGTCAGCAATTACTCTCTAGTTTGTTATTTCTCCTAACACTATATAAGGAGGAACAAATGAGACTTAAATGAGCAACAGAGAGATTTCGATGATTTTGAATGAGAACAGAATTTCTGTCCTGTTTCTCGTCTGCTTGAATGACTGATGCCATCGACTCGGACATTCACTTCATTTCCCCGTTGAACACATTCAAGCGATGATCTGAGGTCAGTGTCTGCAATCCACTTTGCATTATGACATGTGAGAACAGAGTACGGATGAATGATTTCAGATCAGCGTTTTGCGTACGCCCAGCGATCCGTGAGCAGATCGAGACGATGATGGTGTTTCAGCTCAATTTCACGTGAGAAGATGGATGTCTCACTCACGGCCCGATTCTCTGTCTCATGTCCGACGCTTCACTACTCGCCCTTTTTCTCAGTTAGATTGAGTGTTCATGAGCGATTTGACCTCCGTTCATCTCCTGAAGGTTATTCACAGCCAACGCAGCAATCCTGCTGATTGTTTCCTGCCGTAAAACTCCAGCAGAATTGTTGTTCAATAGATGGGAGACGTGAGATTGAATAGATTGACTGCCTTTAATGCAGTGAAGTGTGAAAAATCTGCAGAATTAAAATACATGAACATGGGAAAGATCCAAATTCTTTAAACGTGACAAATCACGGTATTATGTTTAAAATGACCATATTGAATGAAACGAAACTGAGAATAGCTGCATTATGTCTCCAGGTTTAAGATAAAGTGCTGTGGACATTTCAAGGTCACAGTCATATAAGAGCACTTGTTGAGTTGACTGACTTTAAATATCAGACAGAACGTGACAGAGACAGATCTCGTATTAAATAACCGGATAAAGCGATGCCTCGGGGTCTTACAGCACATTTATTCTCATCTCTCTTCAGCTTCTGTCGAAAACACAACTCATGACATTTAGCACCGACTGCTGATCACCATCATTTATCCTCGCTCTGATTGGCTGGAAAACAGGAAAAGCATCAATAAACTTCTTCTTACTCATATATATTTACATGGATGCTACTTTTGACCGTGTCCACCAACTTGGAATGGTCAAAAACTCTGACATCACAGTAGCAGAAATACATTTCTGAAGAAACTTTTAACAGTTGAGATGGTTTGTCTATACGGCTGGCAGCCCATACAAAACATGTATGATAAATAATGAAATTGTGACGTTACATAATTATTGTTATATAATTAGTTGTTGGAAGATGTAACGTTTTAACATGAAGTTAGATATTTTCACATGAAGAAAGTGCAGATGTGGATGTTTGTCCATGATCTCGTTGTACATATTTAATGTGTACTCCTGCACCGTCTGTTGTGTGTCTGTGATGGAAACGCAGAAGAAGTCAGTTTGTGGTTAATTCTCCTGCAGCGACACTCAGAATGCGACACATGCTTGCCTTGCATTATGAATAGAGTTCTGACACATTTCAGAATGCGATGGCGCATGAAATCGAGCTTGTATGGCTAAAAGCATCTGCGTTCATGCACTGATGTAAAATACAACGCTCGGAGGTTTATTATCTTTATTTTCAGAAGGTCTACGGAAGATGCCTTTAATATAAAACTGTAGCAGGATTGTGTATGTGTAGATGTTGGCAGTAATGCTTTTTATGACTATTAAGACTTGACTCAACCACATAACATTCAACTTCAGAAGACTGGATAGAATTTAAATGTAAATTTGATGAGAAATGTTTGAGTTCACATTGAGATGTTCAATAGTATTAGAGTTCATTTGTGAGAAATATTTAGATATTTGAGATGGTAGAGATCTAATTTTTTTGATGGGTAGACAGCAAAGAATATATTATTATTATTATTATTATTATTATTATTATTATTGTTGTTATTGTTATAATAAAAATGATGAAATAATTTATCAATGGACCACCAGCTTCTGTCAATGATTTTAACATCAAGTGTTTTTTCTGTAAATCTAGTGAATAATGTATTAATATAGAAGTATTTAGTTAATTGTTTTCATCAATCTTGGGTTGTTTTATTGCTGTTTAATAATTCAGAGGTAATATTCATCATAAAACAGAGGTGGATGTTATCACAGATAGGTAGCGCTGTTGTACAGTCTGATAAAGTCTACTCGAGGATCTCTCTCTCTCTCTCTCTCTCTGGTCTGTCTCTCTCTCTGGTCTCTCTCTCTCTCTGGTCTGTCTCTCTCTCTGGTCTGTCTCTCTCTCTCTCTGTCTGTCTCTCTCTCTCTTTCTCTGTCATGTGAAATTATTGTTTACACCTGTGCTGAGACTTGACCCGTGTGTGTGTGTGTGTGTGTGTGTGTGTGTGTGTGTGTGTGTGTGTGTGTGTGTGTGTGTGTGTGTGTGTGTGTGTGTGTGTGTGTGTGTGTGTGTTTTGTTATAACACACTCTCTCTGATTGGCTCCCTGTCACTCATTGAATCTCTCTGAGAATAAAGGCTTACTCTGTTCCGCACGTACACTTCTCTGTCTTTATGCAAACCATCTGTTATGTATTTCATGAAATCAGTGATTTACAGTATATTTATTTAGAGTTTCTTCTCTTCAGAATGTCAGGATTGTGTAACCTGCTCTATTGTATGTAAAACAGACACACATGTCTACACTGGGGCAAAGAATCCCTGGTGTGTGAACGTCATGTGTGAATCTCACAAAAACAAGTCCAGATTTTATTTCAAAGTAAAATCAACTTGAACAATTTAAATTAATACTCTAGATAACCTAAAACATTCTACCACATTTAACTACTATTTACAATTGTATTACTAGATTTGCCACAATTACCATGGTTTTATAAGAGTATAATTCTGTTTGTTGTGTGTTTTTTTTATTGGTAATAATAATACTCATAATGTGGCCAGTTTAATATAGATTTTTTATGAAAATGACTAGTTTTATTTGTAGTTATAGTTAATTAGTAGTAGTTTTTTGTAGAAGTAATATTGTTATTGGTAGTTATAGTGTTATAAATATTTTCTATTAATAGGAGTTTTAGTTTTAATTTATAGTAATAACTTTATTAAAAATTATTAATAGTTAAAAGTTTTATTAATAGTAATTGTTTTACTTTAAAGTCATAGTTTTATTACTAATAATAGTTATCAATCGTCTTTTGGTCCGACTTAATCTGACCTGGACATATTCATGACAAGTGTAAAAATCTCACTTTCTCTCTTCTAGCATCTGTTACCTATCATCTGCCTCATTGATATTCTTTGATTCTCTGTGACCCCCGACTGCTAGAATTCATTCACAACACTCTCACACCGAACCCCCACACATCACACACACTCTTAACAAGCAGTTCCACCCACCCCCAACATACACGCGCACACACACACACGCACGTACGGTAAATGTTCAAGTTGTCTATCTGAATCTCATATGGAGAGGCAGCATCATGTCTATATGACATCAAGAAGTCTTTGAATGATCAGTGTAGAGCTGCAGCATGTGAGAGAGAAGAGAGGAGGCGGAGTCAAGATTCAGGCCCTTTAACTCATCATCGCTGGAGGCGTCTATTACGAGTCCACATCATGTGCTAATTAGGCAGTGTTATTTAATTAAAAGTGCAGCGCGCCGAGATCACATTACTCACGGCAAATTAAGAGCCACCATCCGTCTGAGATCCTGCCACACGTCTACTGATGAGAGAGAGAGAGAGAGAGAGAGAGAGAGAGAGAGAGAGAGAGACCAGAGAGAGAGAGAGACTAGTGTACACATCACAAACATAGAAGCACTTCAGTAATCGAAACATCTCAATCAGTCAAAAAAGTCCAAAGTAAACCCCCAACAGAGTTGAGAGTAAAAGAGATCTCAGGAATGTCTCAAACTGAGCCCAGATTTGTCAAGTGTATCAAAGATCAATATTTAAGATCTCAATATGAATTTATCTTCAAATGAAATTAAATCCACATTTATTCACACCTTCATACTCTCATATGTTTCAACAATTACACTCTTATTTCATTTTCTCTTTTATATCTCCTCCACATAACACAGCCATTTTAGGAGAAACACCTGAGACTAATTTGAATTGAAATATTCAATATTGAGACTTCAGTAAAATCTTTCGAGCTTTGAAAGATTAACATCTCAACAAAAAAAGATCTCTCGGGAAGCTCTGGAAGAGATTGTTCATCTTTTCTGAAACTCTTGGAATTGTAAAACTTTTCTCAGGGGAAAGTTTAGAAGAATATCATCTTATCTATATGTATTATTTTACTGTTTTGTGTCTGGCCACATTTACACATGAATTGATTGTATCATCTTGTATAATGAAGTTCAGTGTTGATCGACTCCACAAGCAATGGATTTCCTCAGCTGTGACAGAAAATATTATATTTGTGTATCTGTATTTCAGTCTGACACTTGTAGGCGGACTAACTCGCCCGTAACGCCGCCATGGGTCTGCTGTAATTGAAAATAACACACACACACACACACATCCCGTCTGGACTCGAGATAAATGCCGCAGTGGTTCGGGGGGTCGTGAGGGTGATGTTTCTGAGCCCGCGGTGTTGACACCTCACCACATAATCAATATCTGTGGAATAGAGCGATAGAGGAAGCGTATCTCTCATTTTGAGTCCAGATTGGGGGGGCAAACCGGGTCAGATATCTGAAGGTCATTGGCTGCGCTGAAATATCTACAATCGCCGCAACCTTTGACCCCAACAAAATTAAGCAGGCGTCTGACAAACGGCCGGAGCCCTTCTGTTTCATTTCGCCTTGGACAGAACATTAGATTTAATCTCAATCTGTGTGATGCGTTTCATTCAAAACCTAATAAATCATTTTCGTCCTTGCAGGGTAATTGTTCCGATAAATCAAAAATGAGCACCAGGTATTGGCTTTTCATATACAATTATTAGACTATGTAAATTTAAATGATATTAATATGTCAAAATGACACATTTGCCGCTGTTGAGGGTGGAAAAGTGGAATTTATTGTTTGTATTGGTAAATGTGGATGATTGCATTTAGAGGAAGAGTTTCAACGAAAATGAAAAAATCTTTCATCATTTATTAATCTATATGACATTTTAGTCTAGATTGTGAATCAGTTCAATAAAAGGTCTTTTTAATATCTCAGTTCCTTCCCTTGGACATCAATAATATTAAACAGAGAAGTCAGAAGTCTCTCCTGGGTCTTAGATGTTTCTCAATTGCCGTTAGAGGATTTTTGTCTCAAAGGTGTCATACTTTTATTTCTTCTGAACAATTTTAGAAGAAACATCTGAAACTCAACTGTGAACTCCATCAGATCTCCGGATCTACGAATGAGCAACATATGAGCAATAACAATTCATTTTCCTCTCATTCACATTTATAAAGTGTTTGTTATCTTATTTCCTGTTTGTAAAATCACTTTCTTTGCTTATTCTTTAAGAAACAAGCTAAAACATTTTGTAATGTCTTTATAAAGTAATAAACGGGTAGAACGGCAATGGTATGAGGTACGGAAAGAATATACATTTTTAGATAAATAACCCTTTAAACTAGGCCGTATTTTAAGAAAATAAAACTCTGAACCTTAGAAATTATTGGGGAAAAATGGTTTGACTATCTGGGACAGGGGGCGTGTCATGTGCTTAAGGGGTGTGGCTTGTGTTCTCTCTCAGGTCAAAACAGTGGGAGATGAGCTGGTTCAGTTGTTACCGTGACAACAGCAATAGTCTCGTGGGATTAACAGATGCACATATAGGGCAAATTGTACATCAGGAATGACATGTGTGAGCGCGTACATGTGTGTGTGTGTGTGTGTGTGTGTGTGTGTGCGTGCGTGCGTGCGTGCGTGTGTGTGTGTGACAGAGAGAGAGAAAGAATGAGAGAGAGAGAGAGAGAGAGAGAGAGAGAGAGAGAGAGAGAGACTTCACCACAGTATCTCAACATGGTCATAAGTGCTGTTTTACAAGCTACTGGTATCATAAATCAAACCTATTTCTCCACTAGAAGCTGTCTTATCCAACACTAAACACCACTTGTAAAAACTAGGAATGTGCCTTTAGTCCAAGATGATATTCCCTAAGGGAAAGCAGCAGAAATCTGCATAATTCAGATACGAGGGATCGTTTGCTTTGTGCTTTCTCATAATAACAATCTTCATTTTTCTCCCGGTCCTTCCTGCCGCTCCGCATTAAAACTGCAAATAGTCAACATCACCAGAATGTGTGCAAATATTACAGCACGAGTAACATCTATCCCATCCCATCTTAAACGTACATCTTTATTGCTCACGGGGTATTTTTTCACAGCTCAGACGGAGCGCTCACCGGTGTCTCATTTATGTATCAACTTAGTCTCGGTTGTTTTGGCTTAAAAGAACAGAAAGAAATGAGACACGTGTAACACATGACGAGTATGGAGGTGTACATGAATCCAGAGAAAAAATAATCTGGATTTGATGAGAAATGTTTAGATCTTGGCGTTTGTTTGCCGATTTGACGATTCTGAGCTCAGTTTGAGACCTCCTCTGAGTTTTCTGACTCTTATTCTCACGAGGAATAACTGAGACGCATATGAGACTTCTCTATTTGCTGTTAGTTTGATCTCATTGGTGTTTAGGTAGATTTAAATCTGAAACAGTTTGAGACATTGTTGAGAACCCTTTTTGAAACTGTATTGTTAAGATTTCTGATTTCTTTCTCAGGAGAAATATCGGACGAGACACTGATGAGACTTAAGCAAACGATTCCATTATTTTATTATGAAAAAGCCTCATTCCTCAATTCTGATTGGTCAGCAGCTGTGTTATATTCACAATACAGCACGGCTACAACCGCTTCCTCTTATTGTTTTGTGTATCACGGTCGACCATTAGCAAATAAAATATAGCTGTTGAGGTTAGGGACTATATTTTACAGCAGAAGGCATTTAATGATTTTACTTAATGAAAACATTCATATATTTGGATTTAAATATTTTGATTGTGTGGTAGTATTTTATAAAAGCGATAACGTCATCGAGGCCGTGCTGTATTGTAAGTAAATCACAGCTGATGCGATTGCTTGCATTGTACCTAATGTCGTGTACACACCAGGCGTGTGTGGAGTGTGAAGCGCGAGTGGTTTACATGTTAAGTCAATACAGAGACACGAAGAGACCACGCTTTTGACTTCTGATGCTTTTTTAACTTAAGCGGAAATTAATGACACGTAGAACAAATCAGGAGCTTGCTTTAGCTCGAACAAACATGGAGGAGAAAGTCATCGGGCTGTGTGTGGAAGCTCAATGCTTTATGACTCCACATCATACTTTTAAAGATACAAGAATAAAAGAGATCTTGCTCGGAAGAAAGTTAGTGAGAAGACCAGAAAATCTTTGTAAGGAGCGCATCAATCAACGTCAATTCACGCCTGGTATGAACTTGACATGACAACTAGAATCTGCTAAATGTAGAGAAAGAATTAAATATAATTGATATTTATTTAGAATTAAATAATTAGAATTTAGAATTAGAATTTAGAATTTGAACAGCTTGCTTGTGCATATGTGAAGTAATCCCTGGTGTCCATTCTGTTAATTATAGTGATACAGTGACCCAGATTTTGAGAAATGAGTTGGGTTATTAAAAAAGAGGTCACAAACGCTGTGCAGGTTGATTTGAATTGACAATGTGAGGAGTTTTGGAATAAAACCATTAGAAAGTTTCAGGTGTGTGGAAGTTTTATCTCTCCTCAGCCGTACATGAGAATGAATATGAATGTGTATTCCAGGCCGGTTTCTAATGAGTCGAGAACAAAAAGCCCCGTCATGATTTTGACAAATTCAACGCCAACTGCTGAAAAAAATGTAATTTGCCTTTGGTCTATTTTCAGGACCTCAGACCAAACCTTTCTCATCCTTCGTCAAAACGCTGCCGGCCTCCACAGAGATGTTTGTGAAACTCTTAGCAGGTCCTGAGGCTGTGGGGAATTTTAATCGAACGCTGTTTATATATCACAAAGGCGGCGCATGCTGCACCTTCATAACAGAATTGCTTATTAGAATTCTCAAAGACACTGTTTACCCCCCAAAATGAAAATTATCACAAATGAAAAATGAAATTGGTCATATTCGTTTTCATATTACCCTTCTTTTCTGCCTTTTTATTGTAACCGATGGCCAAACAGCCAAAAAAGCTTTTTAATATTTGAAGGATCATTTTGACATCCTATAAGAATCCCTATGCCTATTGTCCTGGTTCCTTACAGTGACTCACAAATGAGATGTGTAAATATGTGTTTGTGTGTTTAACGTAATCAGAAGCATACTGATAGGACTAACATCCAAGACATTAGGTGACAAAGCAAATACTGTATCAAAATAACAGCCAGAATTAATGAGTCAACCACCAGAGAGAGAGAGAGAGAGAGAGAGAGAGAGAGAGAGAGAGAGAGAGAGAGAGAGAGAGAGAGACCAGAGAGAGACCAGAGAGAGAGAAAGAGAGACCAGAGAGAGACCAGAGAGACCAGAGAGACCAGAGAGAGAGAGAGAGACCAGAGAGAGAGAGAGACCAGAGAGAGAGAGACCAGAGAGAGAGAGAGAGAGAGACCAGAGACCAGAGACCAGAGAGAGAGACCAGAGAGAGAGAGAAACTAGAGAGACCAGAGAGACCAGAGAGAGAGAGAGAGAGAGAGAGGAGAGAGAGAGACCAGAGAGAGAGAGAGAGAGAGAGAGAGAGAGAGACCAGAGAGAGAGAGAGAGAGAGAGAGAGAGAGAGAGAGACCAGAGAGAGAGAGAGACCAGAGAGAGACCAGAGAGAGACCAGAGAGAGAGACCAGAGAGAGACCAGAGAGAGACCAGAGAGAGAGACCAGAGAGAGAGAGAGAGAGAGAGAGACCAGAGAGAGAGACCAGAGAGACCAGAGAGACCAGAGAGAGAGAGAGAGAGAGAGAGAGAGAGAGACCAGAGAGAGAGACCAGAGAGAGACTAGAGAGAGACCAGAGAGAGAGAGAAACTAGAGAGACCAGAGAGACCAGAGAGAGAGAGAGAGAGAGAGAGAGAGAGAGAGAGAGAGAGAGAGACCAGAGAGAGAGAGACCAGAGACCAGAGAGAGACCAGAGAGAGACCAGAGAGAGACCAGAGAGAGACCAGAGAGAGAGACCAGAGAGAGACCAGAGAGAGACCAGAGAGAGAGAGAGAGAGAGAGAGAGACCAGAGAGACCAGAGAGAGAGAGAGAGAGAGAGAGAGAGAGAGAGAGAGAGAGAGACCAGAGAGAGAGACCAGAGAGAGACCAGAGAGAGAGAGAGAGACCAGAGAGAGAGAGAGAGAGAGAGACCAGAGAGAGACCAGAGAGAGACCAGAGAGAGAGACCAGAGAGAGACCAGAGAGAGAGAGAGAGAGAGAGACCAGAGAGAGAGACCAGATAGAGACCAGAGAGAGAGAGAGAGAGAGAGACCAGAGAGAGAGAGAGAGAGACCAGAGAGAGAGAGAGAGACCAGAGAGAGAGAGAGAGAGAGAGAGAGAGAGAGAGAGAGAGAGACCAGAGAGAGAGACCAGAGAGAGAAACCAGAGAGAGAGACCAGAGAGAGAGAGAGAGAGAGAGAGACCAGAGAGAGAGACCAGAGAGAGAGACCAGAGAGAGAGACCAGAGAGAGAGAGAGAGAGAGAGAGACCAGAGAGAGAGACCAGAGAGAGAGACCAGAGAGAGAGAGAGAGAGAGAGAGAGAGAGAGAGAGAGAGAGAGAGAGAGAGAGAGAGAGAGAGAGATAGACCAGAGAGAGACCAGAGAGAGAGAGAAACCAGAGAGAGAGACCAGAGAGAGAGAGAAACCAGAGAGAGAGAGAGACCAGAGAGAGAGAGAAACCAGAGAGAGAGAGAGACCAGAGAGAGACCAGAGAGAGAGAGAAACCAGAGAGACCAGAGAGTTTTGGCTGTCCATAAAGTTGTGAAACATAGTTTTTTTCTGCGTATGATTCTTAAAGTTGGCATTGGATAAACTTGCATACTTGTATACTAACAAAGCTGAGTAAGTGTTAAACTGGTTGCACACTTCTATACTAACAAAGCTGAGTAAGTGTTAAACTGGTTGCACACTTCTATACTAACAAAGCTGAGTAAGTGTTAAACTGGTTGCACACTTCTATACTAACAAAGCTGAGTAAGTGTTAAACTGGTTGCACACTTCTATACTAACAAAGCTGAGAAAGTGTCAAACTGGTTCGCACACTTGTATACTAACAAAGCTGAGTAAGTGTTAAAATGGTTGCACACTTGTATACTAACAAAGCTAAGAAAGTGGCAAACTGGTTCGCACACTTGTATGCTAACAAAGCTGAGAACGTGTTAAAATGGTTGCACACTTCTATACTAACAAAGCTGAGTAAGTTCTAAACTGGTTGCACGCTTGTATACTAACAAAGCCGAGTAAGTGCTAAACTGGTCGCACACTTGTATACTAACAAAGCTGAATAAGTGTAAAACTCGTTGGATGCATTGGTGTTCGCTGGGTTCTTATATTTTCGATCAGGCCGATGCCCTTTCTAAACAGCTCCCCGTGGGATTGCTAAGACGACTAGATGTGTTTCAGATCCACGAGTGTTTGACTGTCAATAAATCTAAGTTTAAATAAAAGTTGTTTTTATTGTCATCTGTGTTCGTGGGGAGAAGTTTGGTAATGATGGGCGTCCAACAGACGTAACGGACAAAACTGAGATTCTGTCTCTCTCATTACAAATTTTTAATGCAAAAGCCATTATTAACATCATGAGAAGTGTCTTACGGGGATGAGGTGTCAGTTCGCAGATTGAACACCTTTGTGTCATGATGTTAACTAACTCAGTACCCTAATAAGGGTGAAAGCTCGTTACCTCCGGCTCATTTACAGGACAGCACCCAACAAAGAATTATTATCTGTAACACAGTTCGAAACGGCACTGAGACTTCCCACATTTGTTTGCGGTTAAATTAGTCTTATTGTGTGTTTTTTATTGTGTGTAATCCATAAAGTGACAAGCGTAAACAAATTAACTAGTCTGTACCTGTTCAAGGCTAGTAAACACTTCTGAGGGAACAAAAGCTGCACAAAGAAGATTAAACCCAGTTGCTGTCATTACATGTGAACGTGATGTTTGCCACAAATCATTTTCTATAAGCGTTTCTTTCTTCAACGTGTTTTGAAGACCTCTGAAGCGTTGTGTGTATGTGTGCCTTTATCTTCATTGTGAAGTTTGTTTGTACAATAACCAATACTGAAACATTTTCAGTCTGAATTTCTGCACGAATAATTGCTGTCTGAAGAAAAACTCATAACTTCTGATGCATGCGGCCCAATTTATTAACCCATTCTCTCTCTCTCTCTCTCTCTCTCTCTCTCTCTCTCTGGTCTCTCTCTCTCTGTCTCTCCGGTCTCTCTCTCTCTGTCTCTCTCTCTCTCTCTCTCTCTCTCTTTCTCGGGTCTCTCTCTCCCTCTTTCTGGTCTCTCTCTCCCTCTTTCTGGTCTCTCTCTCTCTCTGGTCTCTCTCTCTCTTTCTGGTCTCTCTCTCTCCCTCTTTCTGGTCTCTCTCTCTTTCTGGTCTCTCTCTCTCTTTCTGGTCTCTCTCTCTCCCTCTTTCTGGTCTCTCTCTCTTTCTGGTCTCTCTCTCTCTCTCTCTCTTTCTGGTCTCTCTCTCTCTCTGGTCTCTCTCTCTCTCTCTCTCTCTCTCTCAGTGCCCACATGGTGACAGAATACATGGGAATTAGGAACGAGAGTTTTATGAAGATTGCCGCTGTGGGAACTTGGATGGGGGATTTTGTGACGGCGTGGATGGTGAGAGACCAGCTGAACACAACACAACGCGGCTTGTTCTAATGGGATTGGGGCAGTTGTGGCGTGGTGGTTCAAATGTTGGACTCGTGACCCAAGGTTGCTGGTTCGATACTCTATACTCTATACCAGTACCTTAACCTTCTGTCCCTGTAGACATGGTGTTAATCGTCATGAAGAACAAAATGTTATAATATAAAATATGAAACATAAAAAACAATTAAATTTAATAATCAAGGTACAAAGGTTAATAATCAGCACTTTAAATAAGAAAAAAATGATTATTTAATTATTTTTACAAAAACTGACTTTGTTTCAAATAATTATGCTTCAGCTTTTTAAACCAATTTTGTTATTTTGAAATAACGAAAAAAATCTAAAAATTTTGTTCATAAAGATTTTATGAACTGTATAAAGTAAACGTTTCATAGCAGAATAGCAGTATGTTTAAGAATAATTCTAAGAGAGATTCATTACATCCGATCCAACTGAACGAAGACCGCAACTGAAATTTTGACCTTTCCAAGATGGCGGAAACCCGGATGCCTTCTGCATTTTTGATAGATGAATAATACAGATATTATAATGTCTGTGTCTACACAATTTGATGTTTATACATAATGTAGTGTATTGGTTCAGTTTAGTGGTCTATAGAAACGGCTAGTAGTGATATATATATACAGTATATATAAGAAGATAAAATAGAGTATATTAATAACACAACCCACACGAACATCAGGAATGAATAATAAAGTGAATCGGGCGTATGTAGTTTTGTGTGAGTTTCAGCAGTGAATGGTTGTAATTATTTGTTGGTAATTGAGTCTCTTGGAAAGCAGCTGAGATCCCAGAGGGTTGTGCTCGTTCACCCAAAGAAATTACACACGAGAACGACAGGCGTCTCATTCAACCGTAAACACTCAGATAAGGCCACAGCGGAGAAAAAGCAATATCTTCCCTAAAGCAGCAGGTTAAAGCCAAAGAAATGAACACATCTGACAAGAGATTCGAATAATGAATATTCACTCATTCATTTCGTTTCTAAAATGAGACATTTGTGAAAATGGATATTCGATGGGTAAAAGGATTCCTTAAGGAAATAATGGAGCAGTAAAACAAAAATAAATGAACAGTAAAATAGGAAATTAACAATTTTGTATAGTAGTAGGTATAGTAGTAAATTAATTTGATTCAGTTCACTTTTATAAAAATGTTAAACATTTTAGGAATGTAAAGCATTTTCACATAAACTAGACAGCACAGACATAAGATCAAGAATCGTGGAAATGATAAAATATACAAAATACGTTTACTATACATAAAATATTGTGCGATTGGCCAATTGGTGATGGGCTTTTTGGTTTCCCAAGGTAACAGTAACTACTGTGATGGATATTTTTAAACTTTATGGAAAAAATTAGGATAAAACTTCTAGACAGTCTGAGTATTCATTACTTTATCTGATAATACTTGATACACTTAAGTATGATTAGAGTAAATGTTAAGAATTCAGCCAGTAGAGCTGCCTTCGGTCTGACTCGGACAAGACAGAACATTTTTTTTCTTCAAGTTTACTCAAGGACACGCAGAAACAAACGTGATAGAACATGAAGCATCAAAGAGTCTTTCTGACACATACACAGTGTATGTGTAAGGAAAATCTTCTGGGATCAGCCGGTGTGTTGTCTAAAAGCATTTCTGTCTGTCTGTCTGTGTGTGTGTGTGTGTGTGTGTGTGTGTGTGTGTTTGCGTGCGTGCGTGCGTGCGTGCGTGCGTGCGTGCGTGTGTGTGTGCGTGTGCGTGTGTTTGTGAGTTTCCTACATTAGTATTCTTGTGTTCAAACTGCACGGTTGAAGGAAAGACAAGAGAGGTGTAGAAAGAAAGGGGGATTAGAAAAAAACTGAAGAACGAAGGGAAGGGCACACAAGCATTCTTAAAGTGCTGAATCGAGACATTACTGGCAGATTTTACATGTCATTAATTCAGCTTGAAGGTTTGGGTGGGCCGTCCCGACAGAAACGTGGAGATTTACTGCACTCTTCCCCTCCTCAGAGTTTTACATCCGTCTGAGAAGAAACATTCACCGTAACCTTCACTGAAGGGTGCTCCCTACATACTATAGACTGCAGGAATAATGATTTATATGTAAATGAATATAACCTGTTCACATGCATAATGTAAAAATGTATGACTTTACATACATACAGTTTTTAAGATGAAAGTTAAACGTGTTGTTTGTTTGTTGCCAAGGTAACAGACATGATGCTACAGGACACACATTACCCTGACTGGGGCAGAACAGTAAGACATTTATGGAGGAAGGGCAACAACAGAATCGTCCTCTTCTGGTGAGTGTGTTGACCGAAATCTAGTACAGAATCTGAGCTAAGGAGATTTGATTAAGTTCTCAGTTGTGTTTCATTTAAGTAGCAACTTTGTTAAGAAATAAAAATAGAAAACAAGGAGATTGTCAAAGGATGTAGATTCAAAAGGTAAAACTATCTGGATCAGATGGGAAATGTTTGAGGTTATTTTGAGATCTTTAATAATATTGGCTTTTGATTACAGACTTAACAAATATGAGCTTAGTTTGAGACATTGTTGAGATCACTTCTGAAACTCTATTGGAGACATTTGTGACATTTCAGAAATATGTGAGACGCAGACACGACTTAAGCAGAAATGTCCATTTCCTCCCAATTTAATCTCATTGATGTCTAAGAGAAATAACTGAGATAAAGAGATGTTATATATGATTTTCCTAAAATATTGGGGAATAATTTAGAGCCGTTTCTAACTTTAGGTCATTGTTCACCTAGAGAAAATGCAAATAAACCAACTTTCGGTTTTGCAAGCCGAAGGACGAGTGAATGTTGATGGCCATCAATAACACGTAACAGACCCTGTCAACATATACATTTCTTCCAGAACAATCCTTCAACACGCTACTTGTCTGTCATATTATAAGTGATGTTGACACAAAGACATAGATTGATATACTGACTAAATAAAGTCATTCACATATAAATGCAGGGCTCTAGACTGGGAGCAAATGATCACATTTTTGTGACTGTTTTTCTTGCCGATGCGACCAATTTACTTGATGGTTGCACTGGTGCAACTGCCAAACAGGTCGATAAAGAATCTTGCTTAGTAGAAAAGAAATTCGCAGAAATGTTATATTGTGCAAGGAACATAATCTGTAACTTCATTTTGTCTCTCATTCATTCTTTCATTGCTTATCTATCTGTGTCTTATCTAAAAGGTACCATAAGCAGGTGCATTCAATACTGTTATAAATCAGATAGACCATCAGAGTAAAACTTTCACTCTAGCAACAGAAATAAACTTTTTACCTGCTCCACTTACTTGGTGTACCATGGCCCATTTGAAGAGGTGGGCTGGAGCACTTTCTATTTTTTGGAATGGGAGAAGTGTAAGGTCCGTGGCGGAGCGCAAAACAGAAAGCATGACGTACTATATTGGGAATGTGTACTACTTCATTAACTTTAGCTGTCATCTAAAACACATATCACTATTACATGCGGGTTTAAACTATTCCAAATATTATTTTTATCAGTAATAATGCAATGCTCTGTATCACCGATCGGCTATATTACAGTACGGGAGGTTGACTTAAAGGTCCCGTTCTTCATGACCTTAGTTTCACGACCCTAGTTTCTACCATACACTATAATGTTGTTGTTAGAGTATAAACAATATCTGTAAATGTATAAAGCTCAAAGTCTAATGCCAATCAAGATATTAAATTTAACAGAAATCGCCTACATGTAACGGCCGGTTTGAACTACAACCCTCTACTTCCTTCTTTAATGACATCACTAAAACAGTTTTTTGACTAACTCAGCCCACAGGAACACTCAAAAAAGTGGGCGTGGTCTTGTTGCACTGCCATGACGATAAGGAAGAGTTACGTTTGTTGCCATGTCATCTAAAAGCTGTTATTTCCATCTCAGAGTCAAATCTGTACTTAGAGGTCAATGATTGCGATTTATGTGTGTTTAAATCGGTTCCCCCAAAATGATTACCCACATGTAAGATTATTTACAGCACATTTTACCGAGGACAATTTCAATCAGTTTAATGCAATTTACAAAAAGATTATTCCTGAAAGATGTAGCAGTTTTCTCTTTGCCTGGAGTATGCGCTGTTTATGGACCACAACTGTTACTGTATTTTATTATTTAAGTTTGTTTAACATTTTCTGTAACTTATTACACAAAGGGCAACGCTGTTTAGCTTGATGAATCGAATCCGACGAAAAGTGTAGTAGTTCAACTGGACACAATCGATTGTTTGTGTTTATAATGATCAGTTTAAAATCTTTGTTGGTTATATTTATTGTTTAGTGTTTAAACACGTGCTGGTTTAGATCGGGGTAAAGTTTATCTGCAGACACGTGAATCATTGTTCTATGTTTAGGTGTATGCAAAAGTCGAAGTTCTACTCGATCCTCTTCATCTGTGTTCTCAGTGTTTGATTCCGGCTCAAATTAATAACATTAAAGATATGATTATAATAAAACTGAGCGTATGAATCTCCACGTTATGATAAGAGGCGCGATCTTTCCGGGCTGCACGCACTAACTTTGCCGTCGAATAACAACACAGGAACCACTGGTCCAATCAGAACTCGTTACGTATTTCTGAAGGAGGGACTTAATAGAACAGGGAAGTTATCGGCCGTTTTTATGACAGTGAAAACAGCGGTGTAAAGCTAAGTAAATACACAAATGTTATACTGCACATTTGTGTTAAGGGATCTTTAAAACGCGACTTCATATCAATTTGTGCAGAGTGCAAATCAAACACACCTGATGTGTTTGCGGCTATCGTATACGAGCATGACACGATTCAACTGAGACAGGGTTTTAATTATTGTTATGCTGAATACATTTCATTTGTGAGTCCCTAGTGAACAAAGACAAAATACAGTTTCGTAATGAAAAATCACTTACTGCCTTGAGGTGTCGCGCACGCTGAGAGTTAGACGCAAAACATTAAACTGCATTCTCCTATACATCTTTCTAAAACCCACATATAACCTAAACACAACGTTTCTGTAAATAAAGAACATAATATGCAAATGAGGTAGTGGTTATAGTTGCTATTCTTGTGGGGTAAAATGTCGAGAAATGGCCAGAAGAAGAATAAAACTGTGTGTTAATAGCATCACTTTAATCACTGTTCTGAGTGTCAGCGTGTTTAATTAAAGAGACACACAGCAGAAAATCGATCTGCACTGGTGTGTTTGCCACGGCAACGTGACCCCACAACCAAACGTGCTCCCTTGACAACATACACGCTTTGACCCTGACATCCCTTAAACACACAAACAATGCATCTCTGACCCTAATGTCACTCGGAAATAAATCCTCGTTTATCCTGTAGGAATAGGTTTATTATAGTAGAATCGTGGATTAATAATATTTGTGTCAGAATAGTTCTAATAAAAATACCATGGTTAGACGAGTGATCAATTTTTGGTTACTTTAAAAAATAAAAATATGCATGTTGTTTTTTTAATAATAAACGGAAAACAAAAATAAACTTTTCATCTGCGTCCATAACAGTTTTGGTGAGAAAAATATATTTCTGGAGAAATCTCAACAGAGCTTAGATTTGTAAAGTCTGCATCAAAATGCAATATTATTATTCAATGTATGAACTGAAATATTTCTCAAAACTTACTCTAATCCAGATGATTTTACGCCTCCATACTCTTCATGCGTTTACACTTTCATTTGTTTCTCTGTCTCCTGAGCAATGTTAGGAGAAACAACTGAGACTAAGTTTACACTCGAATGAAACCCAGTTGAGAACTTTATCAAATCTCCTGAGCTATGACCATCTTCCAACCCGATGAAATACACAAATCAGACAAATGAATCCAGCCGTTCCGGATCAAAACCACTGACCTTGGATCAGTATTTGCTGATAAATGCAGCATGCCCTGACAGCAGAAACTGATCTGGTGTCTGTATTATTCAGCGCTGCGAGTGTTTTACAAACCCAGTCAGCGGCGGGCGGCCACATTTCATCCTTCTGTCTTTTATTAATGGACTTTCTCTGATGGTTTTCATCCATTAGAAAACGACAGACTCATTTCGTGCTCTTAGTGAGATGCATTTCTGAGCACGTCCTGACAGGCTGCAGTTTTTCATGCGCCGCTGCGGTGGAACCATGTGTTTAAAGATTCTGCACTGCTCATTAGATGCTTGTTAACATTTCATTAATAGCAGCCAGCGGCCCGTTCACAGACTGAAACCTTCAACGCACTTAAATAGACTTAGGCAGAAATCTGATTGGCTGCTTTTGCCTTTGGGATTGTATATATATTTCTATATTTCAGTTCAGATTTAAGTTTTACTGCGGCGTTAAAAAAGTGAGATCATGTAACTTTTCATACACCGTGTGACTTATTATGGGAACATCAATATTTATGAGCATAACTTACGGTAAATTGACTTGAAATGAACTTGGTCTCTATTTAAATCTGTTAGAAGTTTAGATTTATTCAAGATCATTCAGGAAGATTTGTATGGGATGACTTTCACGCTAAAGTTAATGGTTAAAGGTTTAACCCCCTCACATGATTTCACTAATAAAGGTTATTGTTTTTAATCTCAGGGCGGTGTTGATCTCTCTGACGTCTGTGGTAGTTTTGGTCATCAGTACAGACTGGATCAGATGGGATAATCTAAACCGAGGGTTTCTGCCCAGCGATGAGGTCTCCAGAGCTTTTCTGGCATCATTCATCCTGGTTTTTGACCTTCTCATCGTCATGCAGGTACAAACACACCCCATATAACCTGATTTTACCTTTTCCCATCATCTCACCCTAGATCTCTCCCTACAGGCGGAGGTTTCTGTGAATCTGTGTATGCGTGTTGTCTGATTCTTATTTAATCTTCTCTACATCCCCCAGGCAGCACACCGCACGTTGTGTCTCATTGTGTCATGAATATGCAAATATCTGCTCAACAGCTCCTCATGTCGCTAATAACCTCAACCAACACAGCACATCTTAGGTTTATCTCTTTTATGGCCAGTGCTGGTTTAACTCTTCGTGTTAATCCACAATCATGTAAATGTAGTTTTTTGTACAAGCAAGCATACAATTATTACAAAAATTTTTAATTTTATATAATTTATAAGAACAATATTAATGTTAAGTATTATATTATTATTTTAATTATTATAAAATTTGTGTGAAAAACCTACAATTTTAATGTAATACAGTTTTCTACAAGAGTTTGTGCATTGACAACCCAAAATATTAAAATAATTTCTGTATTTTTTCAAAATGAAACATCATTTATTTAGCTATGATATATTTTTTCACAAAAAGGCGTCTCATCTTTTTTAAAATGGTATATATTTTATATGAGCATTGGCGACTTGATTTTTTAAGAAATTATATATATAAAAAAATGTTGATTTATTTAATTATTTGGCTTGATATATTTCTCATTGCGGCGTGTCATTGTTTTATAAATCACAGGAGAGCGTCTCGGTGTGGTTTACCTACTCACACGAATCTGTTGACATTTCTGAACTGATTGCAATTATTTCCTCTCCCTCTCATCCGTTCGTGTCCGTATCTGTGGTTATCTTTCTAAATCACAGTTTCTCCATCACGTCCTCATCAAGAGCTGAAATATGTCCCGTCACCTCCGGCCGAGCGTCGGTTCATCTGATGTTTTATTCAGGCTCTGATTAACTCAACGAGCCAGAAGAGTCATAAAGCAGCGGCTTTACACGCTCTTTCATTTCAAGCCCTTCCATTGGTTTTATTCCACGTAATTTAATGTTCATTTTGTACAACTGAGTTATGAGCGTAAATGAGGTGGTGTGATTATAAAGTCCAACAGAAATGAAAGACTCAGTTTTGTAAACATGCGTTGTGATTGCTGAGAATTATTATTCTGCTTTTCTGCATCTTAATTTGGTTCGTTCTCCAGCGGCAAAGTCTCTGATCATCATTGTTATGAAAGTTTTATTGATTTTGCACTGGCTGTTCTGAGTACCGTCTCGGGAGGCGAGGAGACGGGGGATGGCTGTGTCAAAGGCTGCTTCAGCTGATGCTCGGCGGCATCAGTTAATCCTGAGCAGAACTATGCAACACACAGCATCAATATCAATAAGATGCTTTTAGTGTGTTATGAGCTTGCTGTGTTGTTGTGACGACACATTATGTGTGTCTTTGTAACAGTAACCTCAAATGTCTTGGTGGAAAATAATAAAGAATTGATATGCATATGTTGCTATTATACATAATTGAAGAGAAGTGACTTACTGCACACAAACAGATATGTTGAAACGTGTCAGTGATGATAAACTTCACATTTATATTTTTCCAAGTGACACATTTCTTTATACTTGGATTTTTTTCAAAACTGTTCACACACAACATCACTTTATGTGGGCTGAACAGTTGATCATGTTTTTATTGCTTTGACACAAAATGCATTTAAATGACATGAATTCTAAAATAAAATTAAATTTCTGCTAAATGCCTTAATGTAAATATCTCACTTACACAAACATTTGAATGAGATCAAACAAGTATATAAATGTGTCCTATTACAAGGTAGGGTTTTGGTAAAAATGTTTATATAACTTTGATGAAAGGTTTTAATGTTGACTACCTAGTTTATATCATTAATTATATTAATATTAGTATATTATATTAGTAAACTGCTACTCTGATAGGTGCACACAAAGTATAATGTTAATACATTTTTATTTTAAAAAAAGTATACTAATATACCAGCACACTTAAGTATACATTTAAAGGAGACGGAACAGAGTATATATCGTTAAAACTAGTGCATTACTTCAGTAGTACTTTGTACTGAATTGATGTATATTAAAGTATTATACACTTTACAGTATTGTCCTGCTTTTCTACTTTCTTTTGGTCCTAGCACACTTGAATAAATATGTTGTGATTATGATAGGGATAGCGTGTTTGTTGGAATGTACGAATAGCTTGATTTTAGGTGGTTTTGATTTGTGAAGTTTGACTGATGTGTCAAGCTAAAAGTAAGTCCTGTGTAAAAGAATCTTGAGGAAATGTGTCTTGGCGATTGTAAAAAGAGAATAATGTCAGATAATCACAAGAGAAGTTTGTGAAATATTTGGGGGATGTGTTTGTTGTATGTATTTCTCTGTTCAATAGACATACTGATCTCTTTATGTAAAGAAGTGTTTACATAATACTGTTATTTTTGATGTAAGACCTGAAGGTTTTATGCATCAGTTTGAGTTGTCAGCCCAGCCTTCGGTGTTAAGAACAAATGGTACAGTACGCTTTAGATTTACAGCACTGTTTCCCTTCCAGGATTGGGAGTTCCCTCACTTCATGGGCGATCTAGACATGAACCTTCCGGGCCTTTCCACCACCCAGCTGAAAATCAAACTCCCGGTGTGCAAGCGGATCTTTAAAGAAGAATATCATATTCACATCACGGGTAAATTCACACTGTTTGCTCAGGTGTTACGCGACGGGTAACACACAGCTAACACGATTACGCCTCTGGATGATGTGACGTTTCTCTTAAGTGTCGTGCGAGACAGGATGAATGAGCTCATTTTTTTCCCGAAGGATCCCCCTGTCAGAATATTAGCTTGTTATATTCATTTCTTTATAATTATGTGTTTGAAGACGGAATACTAATGAGTATTTGCTCGTGTGAAAACGTGCATTTATATAATGTAGTCTGTGCGTGTGACAGACGAAAACTAAAGACCCTCGCCTAACAGCTTTACCTTCTTTCTTTCCAACCCATTGTGTTTGGCTCACTGTACTCGATAGTCATCTCGGGAATGGATGATCGTTCCCTAAAGAGAGAGGAAATGGGCTTTCTGCTCAACGATTCGCAAAAGTCTTTAACCTTATTGTTTTGTGCTGCAATTTACCATCATGACAATAATCTCACATGTGCGAATTAAAGACGCACATTAGAAACTGAATTATTTCCTTCAAAATGACTCCTTTTATAGCTCAAAGGTGAGTTTTTTTCTTTTCTGAAGGTCGTATTAAAGTGGAAATCCTTATATTTTACACTGACTACTTTTAAAATGACAATTATATTCTTGTTTAAAAAATGTAAAAACCTTTCTTCTACTTTTAAAATGTTACTGATCACAACAAAAAGAACTTTTATACCATCATATCAAAACTTGGAACGTTAACATGTTTTAATGTTATCCAGGCTCAGCACAGCATGATTATAATCCGCTCTTAACACAGATTTTTTTAGCAAGGTCATCTAACTGTGCTGATAGAATGTGTGAAGCAATCTTGCCTCCCAGGATTGGTCACTCATGTAGCAGTTTCTTTTTTTGCCAATAGTAAAACAGTTTGGCTTCATGGTGAAAAAGTACAAGTATATTTTAACCCACATGAAAAAAACCTCAAATAGTATTTACTGTAGTTAAATAAATGTTATAGTTCTCATTCCTCTTTGTTATTTTCTTGTAGTTTAACATTTTTTTTAAATATTCATATAAAAGGTCAGTACTGTTTACTATGGTTGATACTAGTTGCTGTTTTTTGTAGGTTTTTACATTATTTTTAGTGATGCTGTTATTTTGTAAAATAGTGAGAAGGAATTTAATTGTAATCTAAATGTATAAATTATTCAAAAACGATTTAACTGCCTTTTTTCTAAAAAGAATTTGGATTTTGTAGAGATTTTAGTGAATCGTTCTGATGAATGTGAACTTGATGGCAGGTAAACTGTTGTTTTTTAAAGAAGTTTATATTGTAATGTTCACATGGTTAAAAGTGGACCCTTCAATGAACTCCATTTTCAACATATGTCTCAAATTCTCTGTGTTACTCTGTAGGGAAATGGTTTAACTATGGCATCATCTTCTTGGTGCTCATCCTTGATCTTAACATGTGGAAGAATCAGATCTTCTATAAGCCCTATGAATACGGTCAATATGTGGGGCCAGGAGAGAAGATCTACACCGTCGAGGACCCCGACACCTTGCGGGACTTTAACCGCAGCACACTGACCTGGCAATGGCGCTCAGAAAACACAGATCCCCGCACCAACCAGACGTACGTCCAGAGAGACATGTTCCTGCACAGCCGGTACGTAGGAGCCAGCCTGGATGTCAAATGTCTGGCGTTCATTCCGAGCCTGGCGGCATTTGTTCTCTTTGGGTTCTTCATTTGGCTCTTTGGCCGTTTCCAAGACAGCGAGACTATACCAGAGAACCAAGATAAGACCTACGAGCGCATAAAGAGAAAGTCGCCGTCCGATCTGGGAGTGACGCCAGAGGACGCTCAAGAAGCGCTGAAGAGGACGGGAACACCCATGCTGCTTCTGGTAGACGCTCATCACTTCGGCTCATTGAATAACTCCATATCCCCATGTTCTAATGAAACTCAGGACACGCAGTCTGGTGTAGCTGTCGACCCTCATGGCTCTGTTGACGTAAAAAAATTGACACCGTGAATGTACCAATGATCTGATTGTTTGCTGTTCGTTTAACTATCCGTCAAATCATCCAAAGTATATTAACTTTAGGGATCTTTAAAACTGCACTAAACTATCATGAACATCCATCTTTTCTATTTTTATACCAAGCTTTTCAAAGATCCCATTCACGGCAACTTTATGAACTTTTACATGTTCCTCACAAAGGATGTATGGTGCTTAACGTCTTGTGTTTTTCAATGTCTTTTTATGTAGATATTCTGGTGCCTACATGATATAATGATACTGTACTGAGCGCATGGCATGATGGTCATGAAATGTTACTCTTATTTATAAGCTGTGCCTTTGATAGATAAACCTACTGCTGCCATTAATTTGACTGAATTACTGAATTAATCACACTGAATCAAACTCCTCTGTGCACATAAGCATGATATCTGCCATTTATTCAAATGTATTTTTATAAGCTGAACTAAATACTTCATGTGCTAGAAATGCATAGTCAAACATATTCGTTATCATACCCAGTATGAATTGTGAATCAACTAAGATGTGACCAACATTCATTTTACATGCGTGAAATGGAGAACCTGATCTTATCGTTGAATATTAAAGGTCCTGAAGCAACTGAAAATAATCATCATCAAACAAATTATTAACTTAATCAGTGGTCTCATTTACTTCTTAATTGTTGTTCTAGAAAATACTGAGATTACAGAACTCAATTCCTTTTGCGAAAGAGTCAGAAATCTCGCATTTCAGAAAAGATTTCAACAATGTCTCAAACTGAACTCAGATTTGTAAACCCTGCAATCAAAAATCAATGTTTTCCAAGATCTCAAGAAGTCAAATATTTCTCATCCAATTTAAATCCAGAGATATTTAATTGTACACCTGCATTATTTTAATGTGTTTCAATGGTTACAGTCTCATTGGTTTCTCTATATATATTTACTAAAGAATTTTAGGAGAAACAATATGGGACTTAAACTGTCAAATCTTCTGAGCTATAAAAGAGCAATAACTCACTCTTAGGCATTTTTAAAAATCTCTCTGCTGTAGATTTATTGTTATATTTTTCCATATTTGATCTTTACTCTCTGTTTGGGATGAGCTGTTTTCATCAGCAAATCATCAAATATCAATAAAATATCCATCATGAAATATCAAGCTGTGTCATCACTAAATGTCTCTGTCTGACATGCAGGAATGTTTTTGACTCTTTTTGGTGGAAATAATGCTTTGTAACGTTTCTAAAGGGGCGTCTGCTGGCATCACCCTACGGTGATCATAGTTGTGTTCTTGGTGACCTTGTTGCCAAGCAACCCCTCACATCCAGCCCCTGTCCAGAAATCAGACGGTTGGGTTGAATGTGCCATATAAGCGCTTTGCAGGAACGTTCAGTAAACAGCCATTAGACACATAACAAGTCAAAACACCTGTAGCTTAGAAAAGCATTTATATGAAAAAGATTACGCATTACTTTCCTGGAATCAACATAAAGAAGCTTAAAGCTTCACAGGGGGTAAAAGTATTGAAATTCCTCATACAAGACCTATTTTGACTTCTGTAAAATGCTTTTTTAAGCGTTGCGGTTGAAAGTGATTTTCTTTTCACAATTGTGGGCTTGAATTTCTCCCTGTGGGTTCAAACCAGCTTTTGATTTTCACAAACCTGAAAAATTCCAATATTTCCGTTCATGTTCAGAAGCGGCTTTTGGCCTCACGTATGTTACTTGTTGCGAATGTAACAAAACCTTTCTTTACAGCTAGTTGTTTGATTCTGGTAAATCTCTCACCATCTGACTGTAATTCGTGCCAAAAAATTCAATATTGAGTTCTTTGCAGTTCAGACTGAAATGAAATACTGGATTGGTGAATAGAAATGTTACATTCATTAACTAGATAGAACATAATCGCCTCCTTTATAAGAAGTTCGGATTCTTTGTATTTCTTGTAGTAGTTAAGCACTTTATAATATTTAAAGACTATTGCATGTTTATGGACAGAGATACATTTTATATGCTTTCTTTAAAAATAAAAATGATTTTTAAATAAAGATATCCATCACTTTAACAAGACATATAGGTCCAAACTTGATGAAGCTCCTAAGAGTCCAAAAATGTATCATGGCAGAAGTTTTAAATGACTCCAGTAGCTTTATGAGAAAAAGATTATTTTCAACTTATTTACTAACATTTCTTCATTTCCCCCTTTCTTACTTTAATTTGTCAGTATGTCAATGTCAAAAGTATCTGTGCATTGAAGTTAAACATGGCAACATGTTGATAAATTTAAATGTATTTGTCTCTTGAGAGAAAATGATATGTGCCATGCCATAAGATTCATGAACCAAGAGATTGAGCTGCATTATTTTGGGGGCTATATATGTATACTGTATAAGATAAGCTTGAAAAAACTAAAAAAAAAACACTTAAGAAGAATGAATTAATTTTTTTTGTGAGTAATTCTTTAATCAGTATATAGACATCAAACATTAACTAACATGCCAGGCAACCCATATAAACGTTTTATCAGGCGTGCCTTTACTTTATATTACTTCTTTAAAACCATTTTAGTAAATAACTATCAGCCTAATATTTATGTCCTTTATAAAAGCATAATTTTTAGAAAAACATAGTTTAAGACCAGTTTAACTGTTGCAATGAGAGGTAACAACATAAACTAAAATGTAAGAGGTCTTTTTAAATATTACTTTGTAAAAATATACCTGAACTTTGAACAACATGAATATTTATACATAATAAACTGAACATTTGTTCTTATCCTTGACACTATGATATAATGTAGTGGATTTAAATGCTCATACTTCGAGACCTTTTTGCAGACACGTAAGCTTTTCAGATTAAGTTGTGTTTGTCGAGGCTGTTCTCTGAGTTGCCTGCACATCATCTGCCATGTCGGCCCATTCTTTCCCATCTACCAGATCACAAAACAGACAACTGAGACTCCAGATGCCTACCGACAGACCTGGATCTTCTAGTTTGTGGAAATCTGTCAGACATCCATCATCCATATGCTGGGTCACGACTGGGAATGAACAGCATCAACTATAATGTTTTCAGACTTATAAATTGGAATTCCACACTCGTTCTGGACTTTCACACCGCAGGGTCACTCAACAGATCCCTGACCGTAGTGAAAACCCAGAAGCATTAATATCCTTCCTCCCTCTCTCTCTGAGAACGCTTTCCTTCGATTGCCTTCTCCAGAGACGGAAAATTGTCCGTTATTATCAACCGCGCTGCGGGGAAAGTCAAGACAATATCACAATGTCCTTGTAGCGTATTAATGAGCGATTCGCGGTTGTATGGCAACGATCCGAATTCACAGCCAGAAATAAATAAATAAGTTGTGACAACATTGTTCTTCCAGAAGGACAGCTGCAGACGAAAGATAACTTAAGCACATACTGCCGGAACTGATAAGATATCAGACATTTACCCTTTATTACAAGAAAATTGAGGAAAGTTGGAGAGGTTACAACACGTGCATGGTTTTACCAAAATCGACCTGTAAAATTGACTTTTAGAACCATCCAGTCAAACTTTTCCCAAACGATTCTGACTTTCTTGGAGAAATGAACAAAATTATAGTGATATATTCACTTTTGCAAGGGTTTTCTTATTTCTTTTTATATTATTTATTTGAAACTAAGGATTTGTATCTAATTGTATTGAGCATGTTGTTGTAAATTAATTCATAATTTGTTTATCTGAGTTTAAGTGTAATCATGTTAAAAAGTCCCAATTTTAGGCAGAAAAATCTTGATTATCATTTTTGTCATAACTGAGCAGCTCTAGTGGTAGGGTTATGTTTATTTAGCGCACATGATGTTAAGCAAATGATGTCCAGTCATTACCTCATCAGAAAGAGTAATATCATTCCCTGCAGGTTGTGGCATCTGTCACACTGAGTTTCACTCTCCGATGGTAAATTGGTCATTTAGGAAGCAGTTGGAAGCTTGCCTGTGCGCGCTGGGATCCAGCTAGAGGCTATGGGATCACACTGGGCACATATGGCACCTGTGCCAAATCTGTCCTGAACACCGAGGACAAACCTGTATCCCACTTATAATGGCTTTGAGGTTTGATTCGTAGCTCATTTATATTAAAACACTTCACCTTTCATGACGACTCTATAACATTAGTTTTGACCGCAAAGCACTGCAGAGGGTGGTGAAAACTGCCCAACGCATCACAGGGACAACTATTCCTGCTATTGAGGACATCCGGAGGAAATGCTGTCTTCGTCGAGCTTGCAGCATTCTTAAAGACTCATCTCACCCTGACCACAGACTGTTTAACCTCCTGCCCTCCAGGAGGCGCTTCAGAAGCCTCCAGACAAGGACCAAAAGATTAAGGGACAGCTTTTTCCCACAGCTGTCTCCTTACTGAACTCTGCCCTCTGACACCCCTCAACACCCCCCCACACACATACAGACTCCTCCCCCTCTTCATAGAAACACAGAACATTCCATTTGCACACCGATGTATTGTTTGCACTTTACCATCACTGCAATACTGTATTACATAATCCATCTATATAGTATGTTCATAGTACACTTATCTGTACATCAGGCTAATAGTATTTCAAATATGTAAATTATGTCCATTATACTTATCTATTCTGTCAAGTTATGTACATATTACATATATATTCTGTACGTACTGCTTATTGCACTTCTGCTTAGTTGCTAACTGATGTTGTTGCCTTGCATCTTTCATGTGCAGAGACCCTAACGTGAATCTAATCTAATTTAATTTAATCTACATCTAATCTAATCTAATCTAATCTAATCTAATCTTAATAGTGATATGATGCTTTCTTTTATATTTAATCATTATTATTATATATTATTGGTTTAAGGTTACAAATCTTAAAACGACTGAAAATCTCAGGTCTGGGATAAACCCTGGGAATCATGTGATGATCTTTATAAACCTGGACCATTATAGAACTATACAGAATGGACATATACTGCACTCTCATATAGGTTTAAAGCTTAGTGTCAAAATATAAATGTTAGAATGACAGCAACGACCAAACCATACAAGTCCATTATACGAGACGCTCTATTATATACTCTAAGAAAAATATCATCTGCAGTACTGATACAAGGAATTATGGGTAATGAGTAATGTGTCAGTTTCAGATGTGAGGGGATTAGAAAGTGTTCAGTACATGTCTTACCTTCAGTCTCTCTTTCTCTGTCCCCCCCTATCTCTCTGGTCTCTCTCTCTTTTCTCTCTGTCTCTCTACCTCTCTCTGGTCTCTCTCTCTCTCTCTGGTCTCTCTCTCTCTCTGGGTCTCTCTCTCTCTGGTCTCTCTCTGGTCTCTCTCTCTCTCTCTATCTCTATCACTCTCTCTCTCTCTCTCTCTCTCTCCTCTCTCTCTCTCTCTCTCTCTCCTCTCTCTCTCTCTCTCTCTCTCTCTCTCTCTCTCTCTCTCTCTCTCTCTCTCTCTCTCTCTCTGGTCTCTTTTTCTCTCTCTGGTCTCTTTTTCTCTCTCTGGTCTCTTTTTCTCGTCTCTCTCTCTCTGGTCTCTCTTCTCTCTGGTCTCTCTCTCTCTCTCTGGTCTCTCTCTCTCTCTCTGGTCCTCTCTCTGGTCTCTCTCTGGTCTCTGGTCTCTCTCTCTCTGGTCTCTCTCTGGTCTCTGGTCTCTCTCTCTCTCTCTGGTCTCTCTTTCTCTCTCTCTCTCTCTCTCTCTCTGGTCTCTCTGGTCTCTCTGGTCTCTCTCTCTCTGGTCTCTCTCTCTCTCTCTGGTCTCTCTGGTCTCTCTCTCTCTGGTCTCTCTGGTCTCTCTCATCTCTCTCTCTGGTCTCTCTGGTCTCTCTGGTCTCTCTCTCTCTCTCTCTGGTCTCTCTCTCTCTCTCTCTGGTCTCTCTCTGGTCTCTCTTTCTCTCTCTCTCTCTCTCTCTCTCTCTCTCTGGTCTCTCTGGTCTCTCTCTCTCTTCTCTCTCTCTCTCTCTGGTCTCTCTCTCTCTGGTCTCTCTCTCTCTCTCTGGTCTCTCTGGTCTCTCTCTCTCTCTGGTCTCTCTGGTCTCTCTCTCTCTCTCTGGTCTCTCTCTGGTCTCTCCCTCTCTCTCTCTCTCTCTCTCTCTCTCTCTCTGGTCTCTCTGGTCTCTCTCTCTCTCTGGTCTCTCTCTCTGGTCTCTCTCTCTCTCTCTGGTCTCTCTCTGGTCTCTCTGGTGTCTCTCTCTCTCTCTCTCTCTGGTGTCTCTCTCTCTCTCTGGTCTCTCTCTCTGGTCTCTCTCTGGTCTCTCTCTGGTCTCTCTGGTCTCTCTCTGGTCTCTGGTCTCTCTCTCTCTTAAATATAAGTATAATTGTATATGGTATAGTTTTTTTATCTATTTACTTAGTGTTATGTGCATGCACCGGGGGACTGAGAGTAACGCAATTTCGATTCTCTGTATGTATGTACTGTACATGTGGAAGAATTGACAATAAAGCAGACATGAACTTGAACTTAAATGTTGTTTAGATTTCTATGTGTAGTAAATAACATTTGTGAACAGGTTGAATGCAGGTGTTTTGAACAGAAGATTTACATTGACACTTGTAAATAAATACAGTTGATATTTTTGAGATCATAACAAAATGTAAATTATGTCCATTATTACCGCTTCATTGTCTCCTCGGACTATTGTAAGTCGCTTTGGATAAAAGCGTCTGCTAAATGACTAAATGTAAATGTAACAATCTAAGCAAGAGAGTCATTTCTGTCAGATAAACACAATAAAAGTCCTCACCATGAGCAACACTGAATAACTTATTTGAGATTACATGTTTTATATATATATATATATATATATATATATATATATATATATATATATATATGCACCATTGATAGATAATACCTTTTATGAGGTTTATTGTCAAATGTTGAGTTGGAGAGTTCCTCTGACGTCAGATGTGTAGTTTTACCTCACACAAATGAAGAGCTACTGCGCATTGCGCGGATTTAAAAAATAACGAACACTCGCCTCAGATCGGGAGTTTCGCTCAGATCGGGAGTTTCGCGCGTTTTTTATTACTTTCATTTTCAAAGTCAAATACATACTTTTATTTTTTCTTGATATTTAACTTTATAAGAAGTTTTTTTCATGGAATTAAAGATCATACAATAAATGTTTTGGGTGGAAATAAAACCTTGTATTTGATGTATTTAAGTATTTGCTTAGTGTTTAACCATAAGTACATGGTCTTGATCGAGAAGAGAGAGAGAGACCAGAGAGAGACCAGAGAGACCAGAGAGAGACCAGAGAGACCAGAGAGACCAGAGAGAGACCAGAGAGACCAGAGAGAGACCAGAGAGAGACCAGAGAGAGACAGAGAGAGACCAGAAGAGAGAGAGAGAGAGACCAGAGAGAGACCAGAGAGACAGAGAGAGACCAGAGAGAGACCAGAGAGACCAGAGAGACCAGAGAGAGACCAGAGAGAGAGAGAGAGAGAGACAGAGAGAGACCAGAGAGACCAGAGAGAGACCAGAGAGAGACCAGAGAGAGAGAGAGAGAGACCAAGAGAGACCAGAGAGACCAGAGAGAGACCAGAGAGACCAGAGAGAGACCAGAGAGAGAGAGAGAGAGAGACAGAGAGAGACCAGAGAGACCAGAGAGACCAGAGAGAGACCAAGAGAGACCAGAGAGAGACCAGAGAGACCAGAGAGACCAGAGAGACCAGAGAGAGAGAGAGAGAGACCAGAGAGAGAGACCAAAGAGATTGAGACCAGAGTGAAAGAGAGAGAGACCAGAGAGAGAGAGACCAGAGAGAGACCAGAGTGAAAGAGAGAGAGACCAGAGAGAGAGAGAGAGAGACCAGAGAGAGAGAGAGACCAGAGAGAGAGAGACCAGAGAGAGAGAGACCAAAGAGAGAGAGAGACCAGAGAGAGAGAGACCAGAGAGAGAGAGACCAGAGAGAGAGAGACCAAAGAGAGAGAGAGACCAGAGAGAGAGAGAGACCAGAGAGAGAGAGACCAGAGAGAGAGAGACCAGAGAGAGACCAGAGAGACCAGAGAGAGAGAGACCAAAGAGAGAGAGACCAGAGAGAGAGACCAGAGTGAAAGAGAGAGAGACCAGAGAGAGAGAGACCAGAGAGAGACCAGAGAGAGAGAGAGAGAGACCAGAGAGAGAGAGACCAAAGAGATTGAGACCAGAGAGAGAGAGAGACCAGAGAGAGAGAGACCAGAGAGAGAGAGAGACCAGAGTGAAAGAGAGAGAGACCAGAGTGAAAGAGAGAGAGACCAGAGAGAGAGAGAGACCAGAGAGAGACCAGAGAGAGAGACCAGAGAGAGACCAGAGTGAAAGAGAGAGAGACCAGAGAGAGAGAGAGAGAGACCAGAGAGAGAGAGAGACCAGAGAGAGACCAGAGAGACCAGAGAGAGAGAGACCAAAGAGAGAGAGACCAGAGAGAGAGACCAGAGTGAAAGAGAGAGAGACCAGAGAGAGAGAGACCAGAGTGAAAGAGACCAGAGAGAGAGAGACCAGAGTGAAAGAGAGAGAGACCAGAGAGAGACCAGAAGAGAGACCAGAGAGAGACCAGAGAGAGAGAGAGACCAGAGTGAAAGAGAGAGAGACCAGAGAGAGAGAGAGAGAGACCAGAGAGAGACCAGAGAGACCAGAGAGAGACCAGAGAGACCAGAGAGAGAGAGACCAAAGAGAGAGAGACCAGAGAGAGAGACCAGAGTGAAAGAGAGAGAGACCAGAGAGAGAGACCAGAGAGAGAGAGACCAGAGTGAAAGAGACCAGAGAGAGAGACCAGAGTGAAAGAGAGAGAGACCAGAGAGAGAGACCAGAGAGAGAGAGACCAGAGAGAGACCAGAGAGAGAGAGAGACCAGAGAGAGACCAGAGTGAAAGAGACCAGAGAGAGAGACCAGAGAGAGACCAGAGAGAGACCAAAGAGAGACCAGACAGAGACCAGAGAGACCAGAGAGAGACCACAGAGAGAGAGTGAGAGAGTCTGGACTGTGTCCCAAAATCCTGATAGCACAATGGGCCCCATATCAACACATCCCGCCAAAAATAAGAAATCTAACTCTTTCTGAGGATAAATGACATGAATATAATCCACTGTGGATAAATGTTTATCTAACACTGAAACAGTTTGAGTCATGGATCTGTGAACAATGAACAATACACCTAAATAATAAAACAACACACAACATTTAGAAAGAAAACTAGTCAGATGTGTAGATATATCATCTTATATATTATAGATACAACTGTAAGATATCTGCTAGAGATCTGAACACATCTGATGCGTACAACCATCTTAAAAGAGCTGAAATACATCTATTTTTTAATCTTAACATCTAACAGACATCTTCTAGAGATCTATACGACACAAGACAGAAGACGTCTCAGAGATGTGTTTGCTATCAGATATGAAATCAATTACAATAGACAACTCATTCAGTCCAAGTCATTCATCAATTAAACTAAAGCCAGTAATTTTAAACGTGGATATATTGCATAAATAACTTTGAATTTCGCAACAAATGCTTTTGTGATCTTTTTACCCCTGTATACATTTTTCATCCATATTTCGGAGGAAAAATCTTGACCTAAAATCCCCTTTAGGAGAAATTTTAAAGGTGTCGCTTGACTTTGCAAATGTTACTAAATATGTCACAATTCTACTCTTGGCCTTTGGAGATTTTTTAGGATAAACCTCATGGAGCTTTGTGTCCCCAGAAACACACTTTCACTTAGTGACCCAAACAAAACAAACAGGATCTTGTTTCCTGAGCGACCTCGACGCGACCGCACCGTTTCCCACTTCTGCTGAATATGCATGAGCTCCAGAACTGCCTTAACTCGCTCCCGCTGAATATTCATGCAATGTTAAAAAGAATTCACATTCAGTGCACCTCCCAAATACTTTTCCAGCTGACGGGCAGGATGAGCTTCGAAAAGGGTCAAACGTAAGCGAGACGTGACGCTGTCTGTGCCGTACATCATTAATAAGAACGCTGGGATATTTAAGTTACATGAAAGCACAGAGCTAATGATGTTGCAGGTACTGGAGAAGGTCACAAGAAAGCCATTTCATTAGCAGAGTCGCTGATCACCTGAGAAGATGGTCATTAGCCATGAGACACGTTCAGAACAGCAAAGCTGCTGGGAAATGAAGGTCACCCACGTCCATAAATGGAAATGGAGATATTTTATTCACCATGAGACAAGAACAAGCCATATAATAATTTAAAATCTAGACAAAAAGACAGAAAGCTTATCCAACGGAAAGTGCCGTGAAAACACAAAATAGCATCGACTTCCATAATCCATAACCAGGCAAAAGAGAAACACACTAAGATTTACTCGCTAGCTACAATTTCTACGTCCTTTTCGGTGATCAAAGAGATAAAAATGTGTTTTATTGGTTGTTTTAAACATCCAATGTGCTCATGCCGGCATGTACAGCGTGTTTTTATTGACGGTGTTTGGGATGAGCTGATAGTCCGTGTTTGTGCAGAAATGGCCTCATCAGATGCGACCGATGAGTTGGTTTGTCATCTGTCTGCTATAATACACATTTCATATTTGGCATAAATTCGGGAAGGTCGTGGGGGGGTGGTCGCGTGAGACTGTACAGGTGCTGTCGGCTCCACGCTCGATGACTAAAGACACATGGGATCCACTGAGCAACAGATGTGTCCGTTCTAAAAAAGAGAGAGAGGGAGAAGACAAGTGAAGTACAAAAACAAACAATAGTGTGTGTGTTTGTGTGTGTGTGCGTGTGTGTTCACTGTACATTTGTTTGTGTTTTTGTTTATGTGTTTATCATCACCTTGCACTGGCACAGCGTGCAGTCCGTGCCATGTTTGACCCATGAGGAGCCGCTGAAGCGCGTGATCCCGTGTTCGTCCTCGCAGGTCTTGGTGATGTCGTTGCGGACAGCGTGTGCCTGGCACGGGTCCGAGATACAGCGCGGGCAGCATTCGCCCTCGGGCACCCACGTGAAGTCGCAGTCGGCCGGTGGGCAGGAAAGAGGCCAGCAGTCCACTTCCCCCTGCTGAACAACAGAAAGAACAAATCAGCATGAGATAAAACTGAGAAATACTGAGAAAACTAGACAAACAAACAGCCCTGATCACAGTTATCAACATTCGCTTCAGGGGTCCAGCATGAAAAGTGTTTTTGTGGCACACTTTTTCATTATTGTAAATATACCATTAGATTTCTAAAAAATGACTATGGTAAACAGTAAGTATTGTATGGTAACAGAGGTCAGTAGTGTTTTAGTGATTAGAGAGTAGATCTTGTAATCAGAAGGTTGTTGGTTTGAATCTCAGAGTCAGCAGATAATAACTGAAGTGTTCTTAAGTAAGGTATACTAGTGTACTCTTGTTAACTATAGTAAATAAACATGCATACTACAGGTTATAAATTAGTTAATGCTACAGAATACTTAATAGGACAATAATAAAGTGTAGGGATTAATATAGGTATAATGTATGCTTTACTATAAGTATACCACAGTATTTTTCTGGTTGGATATGGAATACATTAGCATATAGAAACAAAGTTTACAGTAAAATACTAAAGTTAACTGCAGTGAATGGTACAGTTTACCACGGTAAATTCTAAAGTATATATTGTATATAAAGGTTTTTGTGCTGGATGTATTGGAGCGGGAGAATGGGTCTCATGACCGCAGCCCTATGCAATAATTACTGCACTGGTGTCCTGGTATTTGATGCATTTCAATGCACAAAACTTTCAGGGGAATAACCGCAGACAGTGGCAGGAGAAATAATCGAGTTGACATTTAAACGCCACAA
This sequence comes from Triplophysa yarkandensis, assembly GCA_033220385.1. NCBI lineage: Eukaryota > Metazoa > Chordata > Actinopteri > Cypriniformes > Nemacheilidae > Triplophysa > Triplophysa yarkandensis. The sequence goes on along the minus strand of CM065677.1, from coordinate 4,136,123 downwards.
ATATTCATGCAGCGAACAAAGCGTTATGAGCAAGACATTATATATTTCATCAATTCCATTACATTACATATAATCGTCCCTGGGCTTGGATTTCTCTGGACCATCCTTCAGCACAGGTCATATTTTGGAGATCCGGCTTAGCGGAGATTTGGCTCAGGTGGACTCATTTTAACAAGGTTAGCACTATCACCCAGGTAACCTGCAGAATAGACGCGTGATGTCTTTCCTTGGAATCCTGAATCTCTGACTGGTGTGTTTCTCATTCGCTCTGCTCGGGCCGCTTTGCTTATCAGCTCGGCTGAATGTGTTTTTCCTACAATTATACAAAGCCGCTGGTTTCTGCAGGACTCACAGTTCTCGTGCACTGAATGGCAATGCTGTGGATTTCCCAGCCTGCATATTTATCGGCCTGTAGAGCGAAATGAGATGCAGAAGATGATTCCAATGGAATACTGGTACACTGTGTCATGTATTACCATGAGAAATGCTTCATACAGCAGTTTCTCGTGAGAGAGAAAAAACGGCAAAACTCTCATCTGTGGCTCAAATATTTCGGTCTAAAATCTCACATGTCTCCATTCTCTATTCTTTAAGAGATCCCAACAATATCTCAATCTCAACTCAGATTTATCTGCAATTAAATGTCTATATTATTGAAGAACGTTTCTCATTAAATTTACTCAAATCCAGATTATTCTGGACCTCATTTACACCTCCATATGTACTTCGACCGTGCACACCGTGAAAAGACATCAGACAGGAATTTGATTCTCAAATGAGAACTCCATAAACTCTCTTTAGCTATGAAAGAGCGACATCTGAGCAATAATGTTGTCCTCTGGGTTGCTACGCTGTTGCTCATTATGTTTAATTTCACGACTGACGTCCACCTGGAAAAGAACTAATTTCCTGCATTAGAGAATCAGCTCAGACCTCTGGTGCGTCTCTAATGTCCAGCACCACGATCTCTGGAATAAACAGTCGGATATTTGTTTAATCTCCCGCTGCTCTCATGTGAGAATTTCTAAACACATCTTTTTGAATAACATGAGAATAAAGCAACACTAACCAGTGGCACGCACTAGGACATGTGGGAATAAAGCACAGGCCGTTTGTATAGAATTGAGGTGTTGTATAGAGTTTCATGTACTGTAGACTGTGAATGATCAATCGAACACAATCATATATAATACAGACTTGCTGAGACTGTACTGGGAATCTGGCAATCGTCCTCCATCCACGCGCGCAGTAATAAACGTCCTGTGTTTTTATTGACGCGCTGGCTGGACGTCTCCACCGGCCGGCTGCTCTCAGAATATAAAAGCATTATGAATGTTCCAGCACATATGCTAATGAAGGCTGTGGGGGGTGATCAGGGCTAAAGCAGTAGAACATCTCACATCTCACAGAAATGCTCAGTGGGAAACCAGCCAATCGGGAGGGGGGTCACAACATGGTGGTTACGTCCATAAATATCCCCTCGTGAATGCAAATATGTCTTTAGCTTAAGATGAACATATGGATGGAGACTGGAACAGCTGATGGTTGTGTGTTTGCAAGCGTGTATGTACACTCAGTAGGGAACACTTGATGGTAGATATGCACACTGTAGACAAATTCTTCTTCTGTATGTGGGTTAAAGTCGAACAACGTCAAAGCTCAACTAATAAATCATCATTTTAAAAAGTTCAATCTTAGATCAATCTAATCAATCTCAAAGTTTGCTTTTAATCAAACTTTGCAGATTAAAGGTTTAAACAGAAGCCTTTAAAAAGCTAAAGGTGACAGGTGAAGGTCTCACCAGACACTGGCAGCGCTGGCAGTTGTCGATCCAGGTGTCACCGCTGGAGTAGATCAACAGACCGTTCTGATGAAGACATTGGGATGTGAGTCGAGGGTCACACTCCGGACAGCAGAACAGGTCCAGCGTGGGGTTGTCGCAATCACACACCATCCTTCTGCACATGACCCGACCCGACTGCAGGACACACACACACACACACACACACACACACACACGTTTTACAGGTCATACTACTTAGAACAAAATTTGACTTTGACCTGTGATCTTAAAGACTCACACAAACAAACACATACATTGTCTCTCTAAAACATTCTCTTATGTGCACACATCTCTCTCTCTCTCTCTCTCTCTCTCTCTCTCTCTCTCTCTCTCTCTCTCTCTCTCTCTCTCTCTCTCTCTCTCTCTCTCTCTCTCTCTCTCTCTCTCTCTCTCTCTCTCTCTCTCTCTCTCTCTCTCTCTCTCTCTCTCTCTATCTCTCTCTCTCTGTCTCTCTCTCTCTCACACACACACACACACACACACACACACACATACACACACACTCTTTACTCTTTCTCACACACATTGTGTTTACCCCTGGCTTCAGTCAAGCGTCTGGTTTCTAATAATGATTGACAGCTCTCGCTCTTCCACATCAATTAAAGGGTGACGCTCGATTAAGATTCCTCGATCTGTCCTTCACCATGAGCTGGATAATTGCTAGATTGATTATTTAATATCTAAAGCTCATCTTCCTCGCTGCTTCCTCCAGATGCAAGAAAACATTTCAATTAAAGACGTAATTACCCAACGTGACCGCTGAAATTGATGGGGGTCAATCGTTGTAATGAGAAATGTGACTCGACAGAGCTGTGTATTGAAACTGCAGAAACACCTTCCATCTCTTAGCTAGAGAGAAGTATAAACTCAAGATGGCTTATTCAGTGTTTCAAACATATAATATTTACTTCTTTAACTTCTTTAAGAGTCGTATATGACGTTACTATAATAGTATTTGGGATTTATCTCATGAGCCGTACAGTAAACACTCATCCGCCCTTGATGACAGTGAGGATGTTTACTCTGACCCGCACTCAATCATCCATCATGAGCGTCAGATCCACCCATAATGCATCACTCTCACTGACCTGGCATGAGCACACCGAGCATCTGTCATTGTCCAGAACCCAGATCTGTCCGTTGTGCCTGACCTTGTTGTCATGGATACAGTCACCCGTGCAGTTGTGACCATGGGGACAGCGGCAGTCGTATCCTCCGTCGAGGTTGAAACACACGGTGTCGTTGGCGCATGTGCTGCGTCCCGTGCGGCACTCGTCGATGTCTGCGAAAAGTGACGGCGGATTGTCGTAAACATTCAAGCGTGGTGTTTCCTGTATGTGTGCGGGTGGGCAGCAGGCCGTACCTTTACATGACTCTCCGTTGGCGGTGAAAACCTCGTTGTCATGGTAACCTTCACGACATTCACAGTGATACCAGCCAGGTAAATTCACACAGGTGGCGTGCGCATCACACTGCACCAAACCCTCCGAGCACTCGTCGATATCTAAAAACACAAAATCATTACTTGTCATGACACAATAAAAGTCATGAGTAAAAAAATGTGTCTAGTCTACAAGTAAACTTAAAAATAAATTCATAAGTATATTAAGGAATAATTCAATTGTACAATTTTTGTATTGTTTGATTAACTTTGAGTGTACAAATAGTTTACAAAGTTTTTGTTTAGTTTATGAAATTTTGCCACTGAATAAACTCATAAATTAATCTTATACATTATAACAGTGATAAATAAATAATTATCAATGGTTTCAAACAGTAAACAACTTTACTTTACATAACCTTTCATTGACAACTCCATTAAAAAAGGTCTTCAGTTTTAATTTGGGTGAAATAATTCCTTTGTTTGGTGTGAAATATGAGCCGTTTCATTCACACACACCATCAAACACACACTGGCTCTTAAATCTAATACCACTTTCAAACAAATGAGTTTTACAAGTCATACATAATGAGTGAAAATGAGATTAAATTAGAGTGTAGCGGGTGGAAAGGGACATTAAAGTGATTATTACTCAGAGGGTTGTGAAGAAAGACGCCCAGGCAAGATTTTCATAGCGATTAAACACAGAAAATGAGTTCGGTCCTGATTATAGGCCGTCATTATGAAAATGACTCTTCACACATGGATTCATCACCGTCCAATCCCAGCTTGACTTTACTGCGGTCACGTGACCCCGAGGAGGTTAAAGGGACTTCTTTACATTTTCCCAGAACAGATTGATGATTATACTGTATAAGCTTGATGTCATAACCCCCAAGAACATTTAAATACTCTATAAACGTCTTAGGGTTATGAGCATTAGAAAGAAAATCACAAATGACATCTCTTTAACTTCTCAGCTTTTTCTCAAAGACATCAATGAAACTAAATAGAAAGCTTCAGGTCAATCGGAAATCTCACAGGAGGCCTCAACAATGTCTAAAACTGAGTTTAGACATGTTTAAGATTGCAATCAAAAGCCAATATTATTAAGGTCTATATATTAAGTCTATATATTTCTCCTCAGTCTATATATATAATTCTGTATTTTCTATATGTTTCTCCTGAGAAAAGGACAGGAAAGAAGTCAAAAATCCATTGGAGCTTCAGAAGAGATCAGAACGTCTCAAACTGAGCTCAGATTTCTTAACTCTGCAATCTAATGTCAATCATATTGAGGATCTTAATATGAACTCAACCGCTTCTTATCAAATGTACTTAAATCCAGATTATCTTCCATGAATTTACACCTCCATACTCCTTAATCCATTACAGTCTTGTTTCTCTTATATTTCTCCCAAGCGTATAACGAGACTATAAAGTTAAAAACAGAATGACATGAGCACACAAGCTGCCGGATGAATATCTTAAAGCTGACATTTAATACCGGCATTAAATATCAGGCCCCGTGAACAGACATTACAGGAGTCTGATGGAAAGTTTTTGTTTGTTTAAAGTTGACGGCACACACTTCTATTCTCAGCTCACACCAGCAAACACAGAATGTGTTTTTAAATGTGTTCACCGAAGACGACTGAAACTGTTTGTATCTGGCTCTGAAACGCAGACGCTGTCTGGACGATCTGCGGCGTAACAATAAAAGAAAATAATAAATGACAGAGTCACACGCTATGGTATCAGAAGAGATGTCAGACTGCTAAATATAAACCACATAGATGAGAGTTTCAACAGACATCTTCATCATCTGTCAATCTATATACTAAACTCATGCATGTAAATGTGAAAGAACAGATGAGATGGAGAGAGCTAATTTATATCTTATATAGTTACAGGTTGTGCATCGTGTTTAAAGAAATATTATTATACAAAATTATTATTTATCAATTATTCATGCCATTGACATCCACAAAACCAAGACATTTCTCAAAACATCTTTTTTGGGTTTCACTTTTACAACCACATTAGAGTGAATAAATGATACAACAATTACAATTTTTAGCTGACACAATACAGATAAAAAAGAGATTAAAAAAAATACCCATTATATTATTATTATATACACCATGTTTTTTTCTTTTTATTTCAAACATGGACTCCAATATCAGTGCACCACAACTGTTTCACATTATGAACCAACAGACTGAACGGCACAATACTCATAAAGAGCACATTGTGCCGCACATGAAATGACCAGAGAGCAGCAGAATATTAATATTAAACTCCTGGCCAGGGATGAAAAAATGGAGAAAAATCATGAACATGAAACAACATCTGCTAACAAAGACTTTCATCTCACACGCACACACACACACACACGCACACGCACACACACTAGTGCACGCACACGAATACACACGCACAAAATCCTCCTCTGAGACGGCATTAACATGTAACAAGCCACTTGTGAGAAACAAAAGGCTTTAATTAAGCGCCACTAATTAACACACAGTGAGAGAGAGAGAGAGAGAGAGAGAGAGAGAGAGAGAGAGAGAGAGAGAGAGAGAGAGAGAGAGAGAGAGAGAGACCAGAGAGAGAGAGAGAGACCAGAGAGAGAGACCAGAGAGAGAGACCAGAGAGAGAGAGACCAGAGAGAGAGAGACAGAGAGAGACAGAGACAGAGAGAGAGAGAGAGAGAGAGAGAGAGAGAGAGAGAGAGAGAGAGAGAGAGAGAGAGAGATGGTACATCATTGTTTGCACAGGTTGTGTCAGGTTAAACAAGCACACATATGTCAACACAACCCTTACAACCATTTACCATGGTAACCATACAATCCACACGTTCATCCCATTATACTAACCTCATCACCCTAGTTGACTCTATGTCTGAATATATGACTTATAATATATTTTTGGCAGGACTTCACCATGTTTACCATAGTACATGTTTAAAAGAGTACTGGACACACACGCACGCACGCACGCACGCACACACACACACACACACACACACACGCACGCAGACAGTTTCTCTTGAGAGATGTTTGAGGTATGAAACACAAAGCGTCTCTTGCGGTGGCATTAAACAGCGGCGCGTCACGCAACATTACAATCCAATCTCTGGAAACGAGACATCAAAGAGAAAACTAACAAGATGTGAAATTTAAACTCGACAGCATTTACAAAGAAACAACAGCTTCAATTTTCACCTGCGGCATTAAAGACGGAAAGAAAGACCACCACATCAGAAGTGTGTGAGCATGAAATGAGAAATCTCTCTCTCTCTGTGTGTATCCATGAATGATTATTGACCTTTTAATGAAGAACAAATGAAGAAAACCCAACCTGTACTCATCTACTGTACAGAAAAACACTCTAACAACAACACAACACTGTTCATCTGTTTCAATGTGTGCTATACTTCAGCATTTCTAAACGACACTGACTTTCCTTTCATCTTCATTACTCACAATACACAGACTAACAATGTAAAAGATTTACAAGTAATAATGTTAATTGGGTCAGTTGTGTTCTGGTGGTTAGAGTTGGATTTGTAATCAGAAGGTTGTTGGTTTGAATCTCAGTGTCAGCAGATAAAGACTGAAGTGTTCTTGAAGACATCTTAACCCATCTTATTATGTAGTGATAGATGTCAAATGTATAATACTTGTAAGACACTTCCGATAAAAGTATCTGCCAAATGAATGTAATCTAGAGATTGACTGACCACATGCAAATGTATTTTTGGATTGTACGGTTAAAATGTGTGTAACTTATCTCCAGAATCTGACCAAAGTAAGGTGTTGTATCTCTGGAAACAGCACAGATATGTACCAGAGTTTTTGAGAGATTAGTAAAGATAATTAAGACATACAATGTACTTTTATCAGAGGATGCTCTCTGCATTCTGCTAAAACAATATTTATAAAAACTTATTTATAGATGTATCCAAAGAAAAACAATCACACAAAACACAAGGGCCTTTATTAGCTGGCACACACTTCAGGGACAGCACAACCTTAATTATCTCAACCAACCACACAAACACACACACGCACGCACGCATTGAAACACGCACGCACGCACACACACACACACACACGCACGCACGCACGCACGCACGCACGCACACACACACACACAAAATCCATACTGTACACTATATCTGTATATATACTGTATAAGATGTGCGTTCATAGAACATATGTATTATTTCTATCAGCTCTCTGCATTACTTTCAGTAAACGTGATAGATAAACATGAACATGCAGAAGATGTGGAGTCACAAGCGAGAGACTGGTTAATAAGAACAGTGTGAGCTGCATTAGATGACTCTGATGCTGGTTCTACTGACAATTGAGATGTATGCGGCCGCTTCTGAGATCTGCACGCTAGAGACCCGTCTGAGAGCTGACCCCTGTGCCGACCCCTCAGAATGTGTAAGTGCTGGTATATGTTCATGCAGGTTTGTGTGTGTGTGTGTGTGTGTGTGTGTGTGTGTGTGTGTGTGTGTGTGTGTGTGTGTGTGTGTGTGTGTGTGTGTGTGTGTTAGACACAAGCTTCTGCAAGACTTTCTGAGTATTACCGACAGAAACCTTATAAACACGAACAATCACAGTCACACATTATTACACATAATGACAATGCATTTCATGCATGTAATGCACATATTGCCATAGTTGTGATCAAAATCACAACTATATAACAAAACAACAGTCACAAATGCAAAAATCTGCATACTGACACATATTGCATTTCATGCATGATACTGCATGTACTGCACCTTAAAGCAAGAATTTCTGAGTATGGCAAATTACTAATTGCAGACACATTCTGATATTCTGACACACTTGCATGCATGTAATGCACATTTTCATTAGATAATTAGTACAGTCATAATTGGCCATTGCATAATAGTTGTAAGTTGCTTTTGATAAAAGCGTCTGCCAAAGGAATAAATGTAAATGCATATGCCAAATTTAATGCATGCTATTGCAAGCATTTCTGTGCATCACAATTTTTAATAACAAAATCTTTGTTTTGGATTTAATAACACACATTTTAAAGCACAGACATTCAATGTGTTTTAATTCAGATACAGTATTTGATGGATGTTAATGCAAGTATGTACGTCCCAAATGCATACGACAGACAGCTAATGAATAAAGAATGCCTGTGCATCACATACACATAATAAATAAAACAATAAACAGACACATACAATCTAATCATAGATACAGATTCACAAGCACATTGAATATGAACACAAGTGTCTGTGTGCTGAATCATCAGTTTGCATGCCCTTGTGTGTGACTGTACCCATGATTGCATTTGTGTGACGTGAATTATGCAGATTAAGTCTGTGAATAATGCACGCTCGTGTGCAACTGTGAGCTGTTAATAATGCATGTTCTGTGTTGTGTAACGCGTCTCTGTCTCACCTGGGGACCCCGATGACATCATCAAGGCATGCCTACCAATCTATCTCGGGCCTTGTTTTTATTTCGCATTCAATGCGTCTCCTTTCTTCCCCTGCATCACTTTCTCAGTCCAACCTTTATAATCTGTCACTAAACTCAGCTCGACTCGGCCTCCATTACTCCTCTCTGTGAGCGTCTGCCGGTCGGCTCTGTCAGATGGTCTTGAGAGAATTCATAAAAGCCAAAGAAATGAACAAGCGTGGAGCAGGGAGAAAGTATTTTCATGTCTGTCTTTCATTTCGGAGTGGGAATCGTCTCTTTGAGCTGTCATGAGGAAAAGACTGAAAGATTTCAGCTCGTACCTGACTCATGGGTTCTGTTCTCCAGCACAGGGTGATGTTGTGTAATATTTATTCATTTCGAATGCATCGTTTGAATGATTATATAAGTCGATTTATTATTTGCGCTTTATAAATATTACTTATCTACTCTCAAGAGTTCTGTGAAGAGATTAAAACTCTAAAGGAACAAATGAAACTTTCATCTGCAACACAATCAAGTCTTGTCTGGAATTCCTGTGTTCCAAAAACCGGTAAGCACCCTATATAGGGACCGCCGCACTATAGATGTAAAATGGGATATCTTATTGTGGCAGTAACATTTGTTCATGTTGGGTTGTTTTACACTTGTCCCTCTATAACAACTACTGGAACTGGAGTCATCTTTGATCACCCAACAACACAACAACACAACAAGTTTCCAGTAGTTTTCGGGATCAGTAATGTTTTCTTAACATCGTTCTGTAAAGAATCTTTGTATCGTTTTATATTGTGTTGTGATAATAACTGTTTTATTGGGTTTATGGATTGGGTTTACATGCATTTGCTTACGCTGTAATATTTTCAGGAGAGATGAAACTATGATGCAATTTCTTCTTTTTGTTACACAATAAACACACAAAAAAGGTCTATTCCAAACTAAGACAGCAAAGAACCCATGACAGCCTTAAGAGTCCTTTAAAAGAAACTCTTTAAATATGCAGTATGAAATAGGACATGAAATAATGACTTTGACACTGTGATGATGAATGATTCTTCAAAAGGAATCAGAAAACAAGATGAGCACGGCGACAATCATGACAGAGCAACCTCTTTCATCACCTCAAGCTGTGTTTTTTCTATATTGATACATAATAAACATCACAAAACAATAAGAAACTCAATATGTCTTAAAGAGAGTCTAAAAACAGAATCCATAAGTGTGTGTGTGTGTGTGTGTGTGTGTGTGTGTGTGTGTGTGTGTGTGTGTGTGTGTGTGTGTGTGTGTGTGTGTGTGTGTGTGTGTGTGTGTGTGTGTGTGTGTGTGTGTGTGTGTGTGTGTGTGTGTGTGTGTGTGTTATTTTAGATTTATTTTTGTCTGTAATTGCTGGAAGTAACTGCACAATTCTCTGTGGTTTCATTCATAACCACTAGATCTACAAAAAAATCACACCAGCATTTCAACTTCATCTGACGGCTACAAATCTTGTCTCCAACAAACGTTGCAAGATGAACGACAGAACGGCACACATCATGTCCTCAAAATTACAGTCACAACAGCCTCTTTAATCTTCACACACAATGAAAACTCTCAGCCACCATCACAACACGCTTGTTTTCTTTCTTCAACTGGATTTATTGAGAGAGAATTGCATTTTTTCTTTTCAAAGCAGACAGCAGGTTCAACATCCAAAGAGTTTCGAGACATATTTATAGTTGATGAAAACATGACGTGGCACAACAACCCAAGTCATTTCTAAAATTACATTGACAAAACTAAAGCTTGACTGAAGCTTAACACATGATGGCTCTCAAATTTACCTCCGCTTTTTTGATCTGCTCCTGGTGTGTGTTCACTACTGAATGTGTATTAACTACTGTGTGTGTGTGTGTGTGTGTGTGTGTGTGTGTGTGTGTGTGTGTGTGTGTGTGTGTGTGTGTGTGTGTGTGTGTGTGTGTGTGTGTGTGTGTGTGTCAGTGTTCACAGTTGGTTTGTGGGTTCACTACTGTGTGTGTGTGTGTGTGTGTGTGTGTGTGTGTGTGTGTGTGTGTGTGTGTGTGTGTGTGTGTGTGTGTGTGTGTGTGTGTGTGTGTGTGTGAGTGCGTGCGTGCGTGCGTGTGTGTGTGTTCACAGTTGGTGTGCACTTTGGATGGGTTAAATGGCTGTTTTTCACATCACTTCCTCTGTCATGTTTTACCTTCTTATCTTCACAGTGACCAAGAAAACGTCTCTGGTTACGTATGGTAACCTAGGTTCCCTGAAGGAGGGAACGAGACGTTGTGACTGAAAGGGGGGTTTGATCTTGAGAACCCATTGTCTCCGAGCCTATTAAAAAAGGCCAAGTAATTAGGTAGGGAGGCTAAGAGGAGTGCTCTTGCTCACCTACGTTGGGGAGACGGCGCTTTCGCAGGCATACACCCACAAGTACTAACAAGACCCGAGTAGAGACCTAACTCCACCTGGAGGTTGTAGAACCTCCCAAGGCGGTGGGTGTAGCCCAGCCCGCAGCTTTACGATGTCTGCCAGAGAGACGCCACGCGCCAGTGCCCACGAGGTGGCCACACTCCTTGTGGAATGGGCTCTTACAGCCAGCGGGCACGGGCGCCCCTGAGACTGGTACGCTGTTGTTTTTGCATCTACCATCCAGTGCGCCATTCTCTGTTTAGAGACAGCCCTCCCCTTCTGCTGATCTCCGTAACGGACAACAGCTCCTCAGAGCTCCTAAGCTCTGCGTGCGATCCACGTAGAGGCGCAGGGCGCGTACGGGACAAAACACGGAAGAGGCTGGGTCATCCTCCCCAATAGGGAGCGCCTGCAGGCTCACCACCTGCTCCCAGAAAGGAGTGGTGGGAACCTTGGGCACGTAGCTGGGCCGGGGCCTCCGGATCACCTGAGACTCAGCCGGACCCAACTGGTAGCACTCACTGGGCGCAGTGGGGCGAAGACCCTACAGTTGCACACTGTAGTATACTTCAATATTTACTATAGTAAACTAAAGTATTCCATTTAATAAATAGATGCACTACAATACGTACTGCAGTATACCTCATTATTAACTACGGTAAACTCTAGTCAGTTGTAGTACACTTTAACAAAAATACTGCAGTGTACTTTGTTATTTACTGCAGCATAAATGTTGTCAATGGAAGTATTCTATAGTAAATTGAGAAACGGTTTTAAAAATGGTAGTTTATTTAAATCACAACAGTATTAATGAAGTTTATGATATATTATTTTCACATATTATAGCTTTATAAATGTATCATTTGTAAAGCATTTTCTTAATTAATATTTGATATATTTGATTAAACTTTAAAACCGAACAAATTATTTTGAACACTGCTAAATAAACGACTGCTGCTAAAAGCCTCTCCGAGAATATTAATGTGACATTCACGCCACAATACTAAAAATCCGTTACTTTTGTTGGGAGGTTAAAACGCAGATGACGCGTACACAGAATCACAAAATAATCTACAAAACAAAGCAGAAGTCTGTGAAATCTCCCATTGAGACTTCAGCTTTATATTTTCATTAAAATGTCGCTGTGAGCTCAATCCATCTCAATCCAGTTGAACATTAAACCTGCGGCAGGGCTGATTTTACCCCGGGGGTCAATGACAACACAACAGCAGAAACAGATGCTAGATGTTATAGAATGTGTTCACCTTTACATACAGGAGAGATCGATGCTCATTTTAATAAATAACATCAGACACAAGATCTAGATCAAGACAAATGAGCTTAAAACAGGAAATGTTCACAATCTGATGGAATGTATTTACTACAGTAAACTGCTATAGGGTACTGTAGTAAGAGAGTTTTTTAAAGAAACTTTGACTTTATAATTCTTATATGACATAATTGTGTAGAACCTTTTAAGCATCTTTATTTTAAAACACAGTCTCATTTTTTCATTTCAATTCATAGATCTCATTCGTAAATGTTTGTATGAGTATGAACATGGGACTTCAGGTTCAGGGACGGGTTTAATTATTGTGTTGAACTGTATAATAAAAACAAACGAATTATCCATTCATCAAAAATGTACATTTACATTTATTCATTTGGCAGACGCTTTTATACAGCGTATAATATATAAGTATTATACAGTGTACATCTACAATCTATATATTAGAGTAAACAGGGGTAAGATGTCTAACTCAAGAACTCTTCAGTTATTATCTGCTGACACTGAGATTCAAAGAAAAACCTTCTGATTACAAATCCAACTCTCTAACCACCAGACCGCGACTGTCTGAAAATGTATATAAAATAGTCAAGTAAATTTTGTAAGAGCTCATGCTGTTTCAAATTATTTTTCTGTAAATAAATGCTGATCTAGCGTGCTTTTTAAATGACAGCTCACTATTGAGACGTCTGTTCTTGTGAAACCACAAACAGCTTTTCAGTTGTCACAAAGTAAAAAATAATGAAATATATTCCAAACTCACTGCAGTGAGTCACACAGATTTAAGCAGTTAACTGCAAATTAATGCATTTATCCATTAAACTACAAACTCCAGGGCCTGAAGTACGCTTCTCAAATGAAATCTCATTTAAAACAATTATTTCTACGAGTAAACCGGTCCGCCAAAGCGCTCACTGTCTCCAAACACGCGCCTGAACTCCAAACCTGAGCGGATCTCAGCAGAAGTAAAAGGCTATTATAAAGTGTGAAGATGTGTTCATCTGTCTGTCTGACCCTGATCAAGAACTCTTCTTTAAAAGTGCCGTTTACTCGCTCACTTTTACAACAAATGAGATAAAAGAGTCCTCAGACAGGTCAAGGAGGAGCGGAAGCACGCATCCGCAAGCTGAGGGCCGTTCTTACCCGTCTCGCAGTTCTGCCCGCTGAAGCCCTGAGAACACACGCAGATGTTTGGAGACACGCACGAGCCTCCGTTGAGACAGCGTCCATCACAGAGGGCTAAAGGTCAAAGAGAGGGCACACAAGAGGTCAGGGCTGTGAAACGTCATGTGATCAGGTGAGATGGCAGATGGTTTTGGTCTCACCTCTGCAGGTGGTCCCGTTGCCCGTATATCCGGGTTTACACGAGCAGCTGTGACCGCCGACCGTGTTGAAACACAGGGCGTTCTCATCACAGTTGTGCTGCCCGGATGCACACTCGTCGTGTTCTGGAGAGACATAATAAATAAACATCAGGGATCATGAGAGTAGATTGTGAAGGTCTTGAGATGTTCAGCGTTGTCTGGAAGCTAAAGAGCGATTTTTGCATGACATTTTCGACTCAGGTGATGGGCTGAATGAACAAATCGACATCAGAAAGACTAAAGCAAAGACTAGAAAATGAAAATTTTAAGTCTTATTTTTTTCAAGAACTTGTATACACATCTTTACGGAAAAAGTCCATCTTATCATTTCTATGAAAACTATCGGAGCTCGAAAAGAAGCACTGAAGTGCATTGAAACACACAGAAACAAGCCAATAGCACTTACCAAAAGCCAACACTTCTGATTATCTTCTAAATGTGATTTCAGAGATATCCTCACGGCTAAAATCCCAAACTTAAATTCTGATTTCATGGGAACACACACACACACACACACACCATAGATTTCTCCAGAGAGCTGAAGACACAATATATATTCCACCACAAACTAACCACAATCACAATAATACACTGGGATTTCTATTTAAGGGAAATGATGGGATGGGTTCATCTGAAGACCAGCAGAGGTTTCATAAAATCCTTACAGAGAAGTCATTCCCAGCAGAAATAAACCACAAATGAGGAAATAATTAGAGATTGGTGTGCTTGTGATGCACCCGGAGGAACGCTTTCTTTCCAAAATGAACTTTTTACCTCTGAAAATTCATCAGCTGTAAACATTCCTTACTGGCTATGAAGCCTTAGTTTACATCATTTCATCCTATTATGGCAAAACTACACCTTCAGAAGAATTAAACTAAGGAATATTGCAGGAACTCTTCATGATAAATTTCTCCCTGAGATAAATATTGTTACTCACTAGAATGAATTTGACTGTATACGCATTTCAGACCATGGGTGTCGTTTCAAAAAGAGAAACATTCAAAACCCAAACAAGACATTCCCAAGACACCAACCCATATTCAAACTTGAGTTTTAATAATGGGGTCAATACCATAAAGAAATTTAATGAAAGATATTGTTTTTATTTTCAAAAATCCTATGACAGGTGAGATCTCAGTAATTCTACGAGCAATCAATGAGATTCAATGGAGAACAATAGGAATCTCTAAGACATCTTCATTAGGGTTTCAGAAGAATCTCAACCGTGTCTCAAATTGAACACAGATTTGTCAAGCCTCCGGTCAAAAGTCAACATTATTGAAGATCTCAATATAAACTCAAACATTTCTCATCACTTTAACTCAAATTCAGATTATTTCACATTCTTTTAC
>CM065677.1:4091012-4116012 GCA_033220385.1 Triplophysa yarkandensis | reverse complement strand
GGACACGAAGCACTTCATGCCGTACGGCATTGAATCTCCACTCTAGTAATAAAGATGTTTATATGTGGGCGCTCCAGCGGGCACACGTCTCACGCCGTGAGTTTCTATTACCTCTACAGAACATTAATCTGAAAGACGACACGCTTCAAGAAAGCTAACAGGACTTTTTCTCCTATTGGCTCAACTAATTATCTTCTAACAGGAAGTGGCTGACGTTTCGAATAAACGCACGGTTGGACATCCACATCCCTACTGGTACCCGCAGTCACGATTATCCTTATATCACAGAGATATATGATGTTTATGAACGCACGTCTGCAATATAAACAAGCAATTATTTGGAAAAAGCGTGACAAACAGTTGAAGATAATAGCAGTGATCCTCCATATTTAAAGAAGAGAGATGAGATGATTCTCGGGGTTAACGCATGCCGCTTCAGCATTTATTGTGTCAGCAAATATTTTTGTGTTCTTTTGGTAGAAATGATGTATATGATGAGCTGTTGGATACAGTTACATGGGACGCTTCCGTAACGCAAGTGCTCGAGTGGTTTGTTGGAAACGAGGGAAGCGGCTCGGCACATGTTTTTTGGTGCAACATGTGAACCAATCAAATTCCTGCACTGTGATTGGCTTCTCTGTCTCGGATCATTTGGGTTCGGTGATCGGTTAAGCCGTTCTTTCTCCGCACTACCTTTCATCAACTCCCTGCGCTGCGATTGCTTGGTCTGTTTCAGCTCATTTTAATTACAGTGATTGGTTCAGTCTCTCTTTCTCTGCTCTATGGTTGTTTGAGTCACTGAAGCTCTGTCCTGTGATTAGATTTCCGTCCATTGAAGCGTAGCGCTTGGTTAGATTTCTTTTTCCTGGACAATGTCGGAGGGATTCCCTGTGCCGTGATTGGTCGTCTTGTTTTGGATCATTTAAATGGTGTTGAACGAGTCATTGAATCTCTGTCCTGTGATGGGATTGTCTGTCTCATAAGCCAGTGATTTGGTAAGATTCTTTCCTATATTACGAAAAATCGAAGTTCTGTACTGTGGTTGGACTGTTTTGGATCATTAAAGTGCAGGGATCGGTTAATGGTACGGTCACACTTCATTACAGACACAAAAGAAGTAAAACACAAGAGGTAGGAAAGTAGGAAAGTAGGAAGAGCCGTTGCTCCAAAGTTAAACAAGCCACGCTTTCCAAAGTTCGAGTTTGATGAACTCATGAAGATGTGCAATTCATTTTTCATTCTCCCTTTCTATCCTGATCCCCGCTTATATTCACAGCTGCATAATAGCACAAAACCCAATATGACTGCCTCATCAATCTCTGACATTTGATTCACTATAATAAACGATGACATGTGATTGGTTGAGAGTCTCTTACCTGTGCAGGAGTAATCGTCAATGCGGATGAATCCAGTGTGACAGATGCACATGAAGGATCCGAGTGTGTTCACACACTGTGTGTTCTCATGACAATAATGTCTGCCTTCAGCACACTCATCGATGTCTGTAGAAACAGTAGAAAATCACCCAACACATCATGAACAGGGATCTCAGTTTAAGAACTGATCCAGATACTTAAACTCTGTTAAGAGAGCGATTCACATTTTCTATCTGTCTTCATTTAAAAAAGGGGAAATAAACCTGCGCTCTGGATGTGACAAAAAGGACAATGTTATAGGGAGATGACAAGCTTAAGCTTAAGATTTAAGGGAATTAATATGTGCGAACTCAAAGCAATAACATCCAACAAATGACCAAGGGTTAGGTCTTTACAAAACATAAAATTATTACCATAATGTAGCTGTATAGATGGGATGATTCTTAAAATAGCCTTTACGTGACTGTGAGAAATCCTGCACTAAAAATAATAATACTGCTATAAAAACTTATGGCCAGACTTAACATGGGTATCTCAGTTAACAAATGTTGACACGTGTACTATAAGTATCCTCAAAACCTTAAAAATGTTACATTCCTGCTTAGGTTGACATTTTCATGGAATCGCCCAGATACGGTAGTATACTTTAATATTCTCTATAGAGGACTGTCATAAATTCTTAGACTGTCATTTAGAAATTGCTTCACATTTTTTACTATGTACTATTCGGTCATATTAAAACGATAGAAGGCATTGCAGTATATTAGAAACAAGTAGTAATAATACTTTCCCATGGTAGATTGTAGTATATTGTACTAATGACTTCACTTACCATTATTTGAGTACATTAAGTGTAGTAAATACTGTAGTGTCCTTGAATATTTGCTATAGTAAAATTAAAAACGCTAGGGCATTTGAAATTTTCACTACACATTATTGTAGTAGATACTAAAGTATAGGATCCGGTGTTGTTTCTTCATGTGTTTGTTTTAATAGAAGAAAGTGCCTGTAAACATAAACTAGAACAAAACTATATAAAATATCATGCTGCCTTAAAAACATCTAATAAAGGTCACACAATACAAAATGTAACTAAAAAAACATCTGAACAAGCTGTCATGAAATAAGTCCTGATACGATAATGACACATAAATCAACACTTAAGAGTTCTTTCGGGGATCAAGAGTCTTTTCCGAAGTCATTCGGTGACATAAAGAGCGTAATGTTCTTTCCGAAGACATCGCGAGACCAGTAAACACAGTGCTGAGTGATGTCCTACCGACTCCTTGAATTTCTCACAGCCAGATCAAATCTAAGGTATTAAATCAAATCTCATAGACTTACAGATCTAATAAAGAGCCTTATGAATTTTCACCAGCGGCGTTCTGTTGTATTTGCCATAAATTCAAAGTGGCTTTATGGCTCAGGGCTTCGATTGAAACTATAACTTAATTTATTTTGAACCCTCGTCCTTCAGAATAACCTCGGTCGTTTCTCTCGGCTAATTCACTTACTTTCTCTTCATCTACAGGTTTCATGATTAAAGCTCTCTATTGAGAAAGAGAATCACCAGATTATTCTTCAGGAACACACACATCTTTACGCTCGCTCTCAGTCTGGAGAAAATCGAACGACCTTGCTTGAGTCGAGAGTAAATCAGTACGTCTGACTGAGCGGCCCTCCCTCTGACATCTATCAGAACGTGACATCCCATCCTCCCGGATACAGCCGTACGTACAACCTGTGTGTTACATATCTAAAATTCGACTCCTCTTAGCTACACAAGTGTGACAGAGTCGTGATGGTTTACATCAAATCCGGACCGAGTTTGATCAATTGTAACTTCAATAAACTGCAATTGAGTTAGAGGTCGAATCAGATAAAAATGTTATTGCTCAAACGTTGCTCTTTTATAGCTATTGGAGTTCTCGGTTGTGTTTCGATCGTCTCAGATGTTTCTCATAAAATTGTTAATATTCAAAGAAACAACAAGAGCAACTGTAGAAATCCATTAAAGTAAAGTGAACATATTTAATGAGAAATGAGTTCATCTTGAGATCTTCAATAATATTGACTTTTGATTGCAGACTTGTAAAATCAAAGCTCAGTTTAAGACATTGTTAAGAAAACTCTGAGCTTCTGGAAACTTTATGAGATTTTTGACTCTTCTCGTGATAAATATCTGAGACAAAGATGAGACTAGAGCAAAACTTTCCATTCATATTAAATTGCATCTCATTGATGTCTAGAAAAAATAATTGAGATATTAAAGAGATCTCATCTAAGATTTTTCAGTGTATTTTTCAATGTAAGCCATGCTCAATTCAGTGTTGTAGTTATATTTCTGGATTTCTTTATTTCTCGTTTATTTTTCTTCTTTCTCCATCTCTCTCAGTGTGGTCTATAGAAACAGAAACTGTGTGTTTATCCAACAGATCAAATGTTAGAATAACAGATAGGTTTCCCATAGATTTGTGTCTCAAACACACAGCAGTCCCAGAACACAACTGACCTGATTATGGGATATATTTCAATTACACACATGATCCAAACCAGATGAGCGGCAGACAGAAAGAGACGAATGAAGAAAATTAACCCATTGTTAAACCCAACGGACGTCTAACTGAACTCGTGTTTATATCTGTAGATACATGAAACACGACTGGTTTACATGAAGGAATCTTCACTGTCTTTACCACGCTTGAGATTTGAGGTCTATTGCATTTAAACTATGTTCAACAGGCCTGCACGCTCACAAAGCGTTGACCACAATTTTCATCCGGCTCTTCACGAAACTAAAAAAACACTGTTAAGGTCTAGCAAGGTTAACTTCCAAGAGACTTTTAAATGGAAAAATGTGCATTGATTTCTCTAATGTCATGCGAGTGCTCGATAAACACCCGGAGCCTTGTTGGAGAGATGTTTCTCAAGCGTTTCGTCCACTGCTTAGCAAATAACCCATCGTGCGAGCGTGCACTAATTAGTGTGCGTGCTTAACACACTTTAGAGAGCGTTTAACGCGAACGAGCACACCTCGGACATTAACGTCCACTCCAACATCCAGAAACCTTGAAGGCGTCTTAAATAATTAATGAGATTTTGCACAATGACAACAAAGCAGCTAGAACATGAAAAAGGGACACCGGCACTACAAGCCGCCATTGTCTCATTACCTCGCGTTTACAGCCAATAAATCACAGCACTATCTGAAACGCTTCTTTGTCATTCCCGGCTAGGAGAGCATAATAAAGCCAGTAAACTTTCCAGCGATGCGGCAGGAGAAAATGGACTGTGGCAGGCCGGATTAATCCTAATGAATTGTTTTGTCTCTTATAAAGCGCTCTCTAAACGAAAACCAGAACGAGCGCGTCCCACAAGAGCTCAGGGGACGGACGGACGAGAGAATCTCGTTCATCACAAGCGCAGAGCACTCAAACAATATCAAATCATAATCAATTGTTATTTACAGCTTGTTCAGAAGAGACGTCTGGAGTCATGAGAGAAACTCTGATGAGAGGGTAGGATGGAGGACATTCTCAATGTCTTTTCCTTTATTCAAGGTTGACTATGAAAATAAAAAGATGAGGTTTCAATTTGCAAATATGAATGAAGAACACATGCATTTAATCTCTCAATAATTCTTATAGACGGGAATGGTGGTTAAGGGACGGAAAAAATATATTTTTGCTTAAGTCTGTTCTGTGTGTTAAATAATTCTCTTAATGAAGAGGCGGAAATCTCCCATATGTCTTCAATCTCAGGAAAGATCTCAACAGTGTCTCAAACTGAGCTCAGATTTGTCAAAAAAGGCCCACCTGCGTCTTGGATATTTCTCAAAAGAAAGAGGCAGATATCTCAAAAATGTCTCAGCTCAGATTCTGAGCTCAGATTTTTGTACAGTTGAAATCAAAATTATTTGAGATCTCAATATGAACTCAAACGTTTCTCCTCAAATCTCGATTCTTTGACCTCACCGTCTGGATTCATTTACACCAACATACTCTATGTGTATTCCAACAGTCTCACTTGTTTCTCTTAAATTCTTCAAAGCAATTTCAGGAGAAACATCTGAGTCAAAATCTTAAGTGATTTAAATGAGACACAACTGAGGACCCGTATAAAATGCACAATCTGAGAAATAACACCTTCCTTTTGGTAAAGTCGTATTTTTATTGCATAATCTGATTGAAAAATGAGTGCAAATGAAAAAATCAGATGTGTGATTTTAAAACAGTATCGGGTTCACAGCCATCACTCTTCTCGTCTCATTTACAGTAATTACATTTAAGATTCAACCGCACTTTTACGGTCAGAATAAATTACCCTCAATCACCTGCTGACATTTCACCATTCAGACCTCCAGCGAATGACATTTATCAGTCTCAATCACGCCGTTGGTTCATGTACACTCTTCAGTCTATACAGCTCAGATACAGACAGCTGGAATCAAGGGAAATCACCACGGCAACATCTAAGGCTTCAGAGTCATCCAAACCTATGTTTTTATCAATATGAACACCAAATGTATTCGTGTGATCATGTCATAAACATCTATATTCTCCTCTGAATACGTGAATTAAATAAAGAGCAGTTTGAGAATATGTGTCTGTGCAACAATAGAAACAAGCTTGACATCATAGTCTCTGTCTGCTGATTGATTGAAACCTGTGTTATACGGCAAACTAGCATGACTTCAGCGGAAAACACTCTTTTACTCCAGATGGGCGGGTGTTGAAGAGACACCCGCTGGTTGGAGTGTTCCCGCGGGCCCGTGCCACTCCACCTCTCACATGAAATATTGAAACAGGACTGATCTCATCAGCACAGTCTCGCTCTATTTTTAACTCGCCAATGCTGGTGACGCCTCTAAAGAACTACGCCGCACGTCTTGAGAGATATTCCACGCTTCTCTGCCTGCATAATCATAACGGGAAATGTCTCTTCAAACCTATGCAAGACGATGACTAGGGTTAGGCGGGGACCTGCCATGTTTGGCCCCAGGGTTTCGAGGTTACGTCGTGATTTCCGATCGTGTTTGATGAGATACTTCACATTACATTTGAAGTTCTGATAAACAGATCGCTTTTTTTTACAGTCAAGGTCATGAATACAAAAGCTCACGTCCTTTATGGAATATTAGAAAAGCAGATGACCTGAAATGTACACACACATTATGTTGAATGTGTAAACAATATATTAACTTATTAAAGCTAAAATATCTCATTTACAGGTTAATATATTATGATGTTGACACAGCCGCAAGACGTTTGCCTCTCTAATGCCGTATTCGGCCCATCGCCATTTTTAATCAAAGACGACAGCAGTTGAGTAGCGTCCACTATTGTTGTGTTCAGCATAACCGGAAAAAAGTCAAGAGTGTTTGACGGACATACGATCAAACTTTCAGGTAACAATATTTCATTTATTTAAGAAAATGACAGAGGACACTAACCGGTTGGATAACTGCTCATTTCTAATGTCATTCAGCATATTCTGCATTTGTCCTGTGAAAAACTTGTATCCTGCAAACGTCTTACGGTAATGTTTGTGACCCTTCTGTACGTAATGCGCTTTACAGGACGCTGCTATCCCCAAAGCCTTGTTTTTTATTCGAAATGCTGGTCGACTAAAAAGGGTGTTTCACCATCTCTGTTTGAGGTTTTTATCTGAAACTGGTACTGTGTAGTTAAACTTTTCTGATAGATAATATAAACATTTGTAAAAAATCATATAAGAATACATAATTGGACTTTCAGCTTTATCCAACATTAGGTATTAACAATGCAGCAAAACACCTTCCTCTCCATCTCCGTTCATAACATGAAACTGAAGCTTACTTTACATGATTATGCTCAAATTGTCATCAAATATATATATATATATATATATATATATATATATTATATATTTTGTTGTTATTTAAATGTAATTGTTTAAGACTGTAATAAATTAAAATCTACATTGAAATCATTAAAATTCATAAATTGTATTTAAATTATATTGCAATAAACAAAATATTGCAATAAAATAAATGAAGGCCTCTCATTTGTCTGGTACTCAATGTTGGCCACCATTTCCATCCATCTCCAGCTAATGATGGAAACCTCAGCACCAGGTGTAGCGTCCTAACCAGCAAGGTTAAAAAAGAACAAGGTGACAAATTAGTCTGGAAGTGGGACACTGCTGGTGAATCTGTCTCACCCCTTAACATTTCTGGGTTACGCCGGCTTTATATTTCCTCATAATTCCATCATATTTTACCTTTGTTTCCAAACATATTTCTCCAGCAGATTCCCGTTTAGGCATCCACAATGCATTCCCACGGGTGCGTTTAGGAGAAAGCATCCGGCGTGCTCGTTTAAAGCCGATAGCATCTTTAATTATTCATATTCTCCTGCTCTTTGATAATTACCTGACCAGCCGTGTATTAGGGCGAGGGGCGGCCGACGGCTGGCTTCTACTACACATCTCATGGGTTTATTTTTAGCCGACGAGATGAACGGGTTTCATTAGAGACCCGACTGATGTGCGGGGAGGTGACGGGGGCCGCGGCGTCTCCAGAAACTCAACCACAGTCATTACACATTCTACAGAAGTAGGCCAGCCGATCTCAGCCTCGGCTTTGAAAGGATGAGGAAGGTGGAGGGGAAAGACGCTGATGACTTACTCACGCTCACACCCAATATCAGCCAATTAAAATACTGAAAAGGACATGGAGGATATATAGAAGTCATGTTGATCACAATCCTATACAAGTTATGGCAAATAATGTCCAAAAATAGAAATAGGCATCACATCCTATATCGTGGTATCAAACCTTTGCGACTTCATTTAGAGAATAAAAAAACAACAGCAGAAATAAGAGTAGACAATGGGCGATGATGCTATCCAGCTCTGAACAGCACAATAAAAACCATTAAAGCACTTCATATGACGATTTCTGAAGAAATACACCAATATTCAAACTGTTACATTATAAAAGATATCTGCGCAATACAAAACCGCACATTATTTATATGACAATAAAAGAATATTGATCAATCATTTGTGTTTTCAAGTCAATAAGGTTTATAATGACATGAGAGAATAGTGACAGAAAGAGTTATAGTTGAACGGTTCCTATAAGATGGACGACAGAAGAGAAAAAGTTGGATAAATTCTTATTCTAATGCATCAACAACGTATTCTCTACACTGACGGACAGAGACTTTCCAGTGATTAATATCACAGAAAAAACTGCAGACATTGACTAGTGATAAACATTCAAGTCAAAAAATGACCGTAAGAAAGTACTGATCAAAACTGTGTCTGCACATGGAAATAGAGAAGTGTTTGATTGACAGCTCACCTTCGCAGTACGCACTGTCCTCGCGCAGCGGCCTGAAGCCGTTCTTGCAGCTGCAGCCGGATCCGGCATCTAGGTTTGTGCACTCTGAGTTCTCTGCGCAGATGTTGACCTCTGAGCAAAAGTCATGACCTTTAACCCAGAGTAGAGAAGTGTCAATCATAGTCAGTGATGAAATAATATAATATAGTTTTCGTTTACCTCTGCAGACTTTACAGCAACGGTCTGTGAGCGTCAGCTGGTCAGATTCAGGACAGGTGAGCGCTGGACAGTCTTCAGTGTTTGAGACTCTGTGCATGGTACGATCCTGAAAAACCAACACAACACTTAACCTATGAGTACTTCATCACTACCATCTGCTATTACACAAAGATGAGGGCTTTTGATAAGCATTGAAATATATATCAGAGTTTTAACATTTTGTGTTTGTATTCTTGAATATATAATCCGATCATTCTGTTTTGTACTTATGCAGCACTAACACAAAGACATCTACACAGTACACACATCAGTCGTACCCTGCACTCGAACAGCTGACAGGGTCTGCTGGGATGATGTACAGCACGACGCTCTCCTTCCACCAACATCTGCTCGGAAAACAGACACATCGCTGCAGAGACACAAAAACAAACATCAACAAACATACACACACACACACATATGCTTTTACAAACACACACACACACACACACACACACACACACACACACACACACACGCACACGCTTTTATAAAACAACATGCATGTGTTGACAGACAAACTTCAGTACACACACACACACACACACACACACACACACACACACACACACACACACACACACACACACACACACACACACACACACACACACACACACACACACACACACAAACACACACACACACACACACACACATACACACACACACACGCTTTTACAAACATGCATGTGTTAACAGACGAATTTCAGTCCATACATACACACACACACACACACACACACACACACACATGATTTTACAAACATTCGTGTTAACAGACGCACGTCGATGCACACACATACACCTGCACACAGACACACACACACATGCACGCACACACCTGCTCACTGTGCACAAACATACACACCTGCTTAATAACATACACCTGTGCACACTTACACGCATCAGAGCAGAAATACACGCACGAACACACACCTGCACTCTAACACACATGTACACCCAAGCACACAAGGTTTAGTATAGTTTAGACTTGAGGTTTGGGTGATATTAGTGAATTAAATGCTTCACACACAACAGAAGTGTTGCTGAATGTTGCTGTGGTCTCAACACAACAGCAGCATTATCACTATGAGAACAACAAACGAGAATCCTGAAGAAGTTTGAGGTGATAATTGTTCCCAGGACATCCATTATCACCTCCGACTGACTGTACATTTCTCTTGTGATTGTGTGTGTAAACAAACACAACATATAGACACACAAAAGAACGAATGCGTATACTGTATTAAGAAAACCAGTCCTATCAGTCCCGCTGTTGGGCTTTTATAATGACTGTATTTAATACCTGAAGGTTTAATTATTAAATAAACACAGAATCCCTTAATTCCAGGTTTGTGTGAATAAATACACACCGTTTCTCGGCATCACGTACTGTAAAGAACTTTCAGGAGATTAACTTTCATGACGGGCTTTGAAGCAAAGCGTTTGACGGACGGCCGAGCACACATACAAAAACTCCTTTGTAGATATTTGATGAAAAGAGCACGTCCGTCTGAATTATTCATATAAATGAATATATCCGAAATAAATAATGTGTCGCACTTTGTCATTGAGCTGAATGTTTGGAAGGCAGCGAAAAGTTAACTCCGGCAACTCTTAACTTTGTTCCTGACATTAGAGAAATATCACCGTCATTTCAAACCTTTATGCCTTTCTTTCTGCTGCAGAACACAAAAGAAGTTATTTGGAAGAATGTTGATAACCGATCAGAAACAGCATGAATTCACTTCCATTGTTTCAACACTAACCCAATGCAAGTGAACGGGTGCCAATTACCGACATTCTTTCAAATATCTTCCGTTGTCGTCTGCAGAACAAAGTCATAAAGGTTTAGAAGTTTGCACCAAAATATTGACAGAATTGAACATTAAAACAATGAAACTTTAAAAACGGATTTTTTGCTGTCCATCGACAACTAAAAGTCAAACGGCTCTTTAACTTTAAAGTAACGACACGAAGAAACACAAACGCACAACAGTGGACCACAACAGCAGATTCTGTGATTAGAACTAAATGACTAAACCGAGACGATGATGAGCGGCTTCATGAGGCACGACTCAATTATCGCTCATTTAATTCTCAAGATTGTTCACCGGGGTGAAATGAACGTTATAATAGAACGCTGAACGGTGATTTTATTTCAACACTTTAAATGGCGTCCGGAAACGCTGTAAAGTAACTGTGATGTTTAAGATCACATTCTGCATTTGCATAACCCTTGCGGGGCTGCGAGTTATTGGCTGCGGATAAATATTTGATTTGAATATGCAAATGTGTCGGTTGTCACCTCTGGAGAAGACGTGTGGATGTAGCTTAGCAACGCAGGCGTGTGGTCAGTCGTCAAGCAACCCTGTGGAGGCGGCTGTAAGGTGTGCGTGTGTGCGCGTGTGTGTGCACGTGTGTGTGTGTGTGTATGTGTGTGTGTGTGTGTGTGTATGTGTGTGTGTGTGTGTGTGTGTATGTGTGTGTGTGTGTGTGTGTGTGCACGTGTGTGTGTATGTGTGTGTGTGTGTGTGTATGTGTGTGTGTGTGTGTGTGTGTGTGTGTGTGTGTGTGTGTGTGTGTGTGTGTGTGTGTGTGTGTGCGTGCGTGCGAGCGAGCGTGTGTGTGTGTTCAGTCCCCATAAGGTCAATAAAACCTGAGCTCACATACATTGTGTATGTCAGCCTGCAGTTCCATAAGTTGAAAACTCATTATTGAATCAAATAACGCGGAAAGGTTTGCGTGAGGGTTTGATTTTTGGGTTTTTAGGCCCAGTAAAAACACCAGAGACATCTCATGAAGATACCAAAATAAATGTGCACTTACACTGACACTCTTTACAGCAGCTTCCTGACACATACCCCGCGGTCATACCATCAGGACAGTCCAGAGAGGGGCACAGAATCTTCTCACAGCGGACGGTTCCATTCTGTCACAAAACAACATTCAGACACGTCAGCAAAATGAGTTCACCCAAAAATCTGCCGTCTCACACGGTTGTAAACCTCCATGTGACTCTTTCTTAGTTCGAACACAAAGGAAGATTCTGGTTCCCGGCATTCTTCAAAATATCTCCTTTTGAGTCCTGCCGAAGGAAGAAACTCATTCAGTTTTAGGGATGAACAAACGATGACATCATGTCCATTTTTGGGTGAAATATCCCTATAAGGAGTGTGTTCAACAAATGCATTTAAACTACATAGGACAACAAATAAACAACTGCATGAAACCAAACATGTCAAACACGGCCTGGAAGAGCCTTCTGAGAACGTTTTCTATTTTTAATAAATTCACATTAAATATTTAAACCTAACTTCTGTTTGATTCTACATTCAGTCGCCGATGCACAACACGTCCAGACATCATCAACAAGATTTCACATTTATTATAATTTCATGTCAATGATCCATATTTAATCCTCGAAATGATCCCAGACATCATGAAGGGACGCGTTTCTCCCGTTAAACCAGACAGACTTTCAGCCGAAATGAGATCATGTTCTTGTTTCTGCTTTCACCGGGACTCTTGTCTCAGTCTGAATGTCTGTTGGTTTGGACACACCGGGAGCTTTGGGAACCAGTGAAAGCCTGTCACAGATGTTCAGGGACGTCGAAAGTTAGGACAGATTTCCTTTGTCTGTCACTTTCCATTCCACAAAATATCTGTCTTACTCGCAGCTAATGAATCTATAATGAGTGCGAAAGAAAGATGAGAGATGGTTGGGAGTTCAGCTTCACATCTGTGAGTGTTCGTGGGAAGATTTCCAAGGCTTTGTGTAATTATGGGTTGTGTTTGACCTCAGATACTCACAATTAACTAATTGCAGACTGTTCAAACGAGTGAAGTTACGCGTGTGAGTTACTTTATTAAACAGAGCGACTGGTAAAGAGATATAAACTATTATCAGCTTGTAGATAGAAACCGTGGAAAGATGGTCGCATGTTTTTCTTATGAATTTTACACATTCCAAAGGTCATGTTCATCTTCATTACGCCAAAAAACATGCTGATGTGAGACATGATCGTAAATCCACCCACATGAAATAAATGGTGTTTCTACAAATCCATAAATATGCTTTACGGTATTATAATTAATGAAAGCACTATACCATGGTCTATACTACTGTACTATACTATAACTCAGTAGCTACTGAGTTATAGTATTTTAAAATACTATACTATTGTAAATGCTAATGTGAAATGTTTCTTTAAAGTCACTGACATTGAGTTTAGTGTATAGAGTTTTAGTATTTAAAGTATGCTTTGGTTTAAGCAAATATTCTACAGCTTTTCAAAATATTTACCACGTTATAAAAATATAATATACAAAATATAACATTTTACATTATTTCATTAATTCCTACAGTATTTACTGTAGTATACTGTAGAATTCTGTAGTTTTAAATCAAATAGACCAATTGTAGAATACTGCCGTGTACTATAGTATTCATTATATGAATAAATATTAAAAAAGTATTGTAATTGAAGAATTTTACTATAGTAAATACTATAGTATTTTATTATGGCATTTTTCAAAGCACAGTCGAGCCAAAGGAGAACCTAACAATAGTGGACGACGGCTTTTTGTAATCTCCTGATGTGTTTTATTATAAATTTGACATATTTCTGATAGCAAAGACATGTAATATTGAGCTAAATTTGATGTGAGTCTACATTCTGCATAATGCACAGTACGTTTCAGACTTAAAGGATAAATTACAGCGTTGTAGAGTTGTAAATTTGTTCAATAAATATTCATAACACATGTGGGCATTATTATACAAACAGTGATGAAGAATTATTAAAGTCAGCAGCACTAAATATTCAACATTCCTCTTGATTTCAACAAAAGGTGAGATGAGAGGAGGCGGTGTGACTGAAACCCAGCACCCTCCAGAACTATTGTGTTTCTGTGAGACACGAAGCACATCTACCATCACATGCTTTATATCCTCATGACGTCCATCAAACTCACCGAGCACGTGCAATTTCTGCAGCCATCCGTCCAGGTCTGATCTTCTCTGTAGGTCACATCTTTCACATGGCAGGTTCTCTCGCAATAACAAGAATCCAAACCTTTCATCTTCTCCTCGGCCAGAGAGAGCTGAAGCACGAGAAAGGAAAAACAGATGGATGAATGAGGAGACGGATAAAAAAATAAGATAAGCAATATATATGCGAAGCATTCTGATCCAAATCTTAAATTAAAAATAAAAATATTTAATATCACAGATTGAACCTAGATGTTAGAAAAAACCCACTTGGTTTCATCCATCAAGTGAATTAAAGAGAAATATGTCCAGGAAAGACGGAATCTGAAATCTATTTCTTCTGCTACAGTGGTTTACAGTATGTCACCTTGCTTGAGGTTTTAGCCAAGATATCTTGAAGTTCCATGATCTTCTGCACGAGTCCGTGGAAGTCATTACAGGTCGGGCAGGCTGAGGAACACACACAAGATCCTTTATCTTCCAATAATGAAATGATAATCGATGATGAATTGATCAAATAATGTCACGTACTGCGGTTGAGGTCAGGGCACTGCGTGATGTATCCTTGAGCCATCACAAGAATCTGAAGGTCTTGCATCACGCCCTGTGAATCAGAAACATGATGATATCAATCAGACATATTCATCATATGTTTTATAAAGACTTCAACACATTAAACATGTTTCAGTCGGAGTAAAGCTTGACCTTGAGCTGTTTAAATGATTTGCTGTGTGTCGAGCATATGGAGTTAAAGAACCGCTCAAAGAAAAGCATCTCTGCGGATTTAAAACATAATAAACCCGGGATGTGCATTGACGCGCTTGCTTCTTAAAAACATCTCATGAAATCTCTTGCAGCTCTCGACAGTTCAGCAGCAGTCTGGCAGCACGGCCTCATGAGTAATATGGTGAAGATTCCGAAATTGTGGCTTTTAGATATTTCAGGGCTGTTTTTATTTGTTTGGCGGAGAGCGGCGACTGGAAACACAAATAGCAGTTCAGAACGAAGGAAGAGATAAGAGTGACCTTTACACAACATCATCATCCATCGCTGCTCCTGCTTAAACCTCAACACTTCTCTCCGAGATTGAATTTATTTATACTTGACAAAATCACTCATGGCATCTCTTAACATCTCAATTATTCCTCCCAGACTTTCAAAAGACTAGATGGGAAGCAATTCAAATGTTTGCTACGGTCTCATCTGTGTCTCAGATGTTTCTACTGAGAAATAGCTGAAGGAGTTTGACAAAGGTCTCCATTAGAGTTTCAGAAGAGATCTCAACAATGTCTTAAACTGAGCTCAGAATGGTTAAGTCTGCAATCAAAATCCAATACTGAAATTAAACTAAAAGTCTCAAAAGCGTCTCTGATATTTCTCATGAGAAATAGTCCGAAATCTTGCAAAAGTCTCCATTAAAGTTTCAGAGGAGATCCCAACAACGTTTTAAACGGAGCTCAGATTTGTCTCGTCTGCAATCAAAAGTCTGTATTATTAAAGATCTTAATATGAATTTATTATGATTACATGTAGATTACAATTTTTATGGAACCGAATGAAACAAATTTTAAACATCGATCTTTAAGTACAGCGTCCATTGGTAAGCCAACCAAAAGTGATTGGACTCTTTGATAAAAATAACAGAGTTTTGATGACATGGCGAACAAACACGATCCACAAACACAACTCTTCGTCTGCTCTGTAGGATCGCAACAAGACCACATCCAGATTTTTCTACATTCATTTACACCTCTAGACTCCTTTTATGCTTCAACAATTAAACTCTTATTTGTTTCTCTCTTTACATCTCCCCCAAAATATTGAAGAGAAACAATTGAGACTAAATGAACCTAAATCCAAGCTTTAAAAATGGACAACATCTGAGAGAACCATTTTCCTCACGTTGATGCTAAATGTTGCGTCGGCATTTTAATATGTCATAAAGTCGATACGATAGAATTAATGTGTGTAAATGTGCTGCTAGTAAAAATAAACTAAAGCTGTCTCGCATCTCCGGGCAGATCTTTTTATGAGCTTGACGGCTTTCCTTTTGAGATCTTGGAGACACGTCAGCCTGCATCTTTCCATGTGCCGGTACAAACTACGACCCTGTGAAGAAGTTCACAACAGCTCTCGGAAAGCCGCTCAGATGAAATTCGTCTCAGAACGCAAACACGCGGTGCGGATAGCGGCGGGTTTAATAGGAGGTGGGCCAGGCCGCGCTCTCTGGTAATTGGACATAATATGCATCGGAAAGAAAAAATGATGTGGGTGGCAGAAGAGTAATAACGGTGGCGGCCGTCGCCGTCCCACTCTGATAAGCGTAACAACCAGATACAGATTGAATTTGTTTCATATGTGTCTTAATTTGATCGGCCTCCGTCGTTCGGCCACACAGCGCTCGATGGCATCGCGAGTAGACGCTGCGTAACCATGGCAACCAGGCCCGTCTCGCTCTCCCGGAAAGCGTTTATTTTGGCCCTCGCAGTAGAGGAGCGCCGTGACTTATGAGAAATTGTTTTCGAAATTGTCTTGCCTCTTCAATTTTCGAGCCATAAATTCAAAAGCCGATGCCGGTTTCTGCGGATTCTCCATGGCAATGAGAGAGAAATTGAGGTGAGCGCTCGGTGTTCAGAGGAACTGGGGACGTGATTTACTTTCTGCATCACACAGACTTTGATTGGTTAAATTAGAGGCGAGTGTGGAACGCTAGTTAATCGAGGAGTAATAGTTCCTTTGATCTAAAACCATACATCAATATTTCTCATCCACTCCAGTCCAGTTATCTTTAAAGCATTCTGCTCTAAAGGTCTTTCCTAACATTCCGGGAAAAATGTACTCTCTGGAAAATAAAAGCAAGCTATTTTTTCATCCGGAACAAGATGTGTGCATAACGGACCGCCAAATACGTGTGATTTGTATAAAGAGAAACATTTTAATTTAGTGAAAAGCAATTTAAATATAAATTCATTAAATACCTTGAAGAGACCGTGTGCGCTATTTCTCTGGCCGACCCAGAACGAGACGTCATCAGGTATTTCCATGAGAGGAATGGGCACGACTCGCTCGTAGATTCTGTAGAGAAATGCCATTATAACTCAATGGTTTGAAATATTATCTTTTAAAACCTTTTCACATTTTCGCACGTGAATTGCATTTTTCATAAGAAGCATTTTGTTCTCTATTAAAACAACTTTACCATGTCAAAACATCAAATCACTTTAACTGGGATGTAAAACACCTCATGACATCGGATTTGTGTGTGTGTGTGTGAATGAGAAGAGTTTGTGAACTAGTGAGAGATGTACCTGTTGCAGTCTACATGGAGCACAACATGCGAAGCGCTGATGCTCACTGAGACTTTGTGCCATTGGTCATCTGCGAGCACGTAGGGCAAAACCTCGGTGTGTGTCTGTTGACCTTTAACCTTGAAATGGAGACGGACCTCGCTCTTCTGACCGCTGCTCTCTAACTCTAACAACCTGAAGAGAGAGAGCAAGAAAAGTAAACAGGCGTATCAAAATCATGCAGGTGAACTTCAATCCCGATACAAAATAAAACCCTTAGCAACACGCCTTGGCAACCAGCCACATCACTTAAGCCCGGTGATGAATTTTGCACGAGTGTCAGTCACATTTCTGACAGTGTCTTTATAATTTGTTCATGGTAAGCATGACAGCGCCGGCAGAGGTCACATCTGGATGTCTTACAGACGAACAGGCCATTAAAAGAAGCAGAGCAGCGATATTCTGCAGCATTCGCAAATAAAGCGTGCAAAAATACCTGCCCGGAGGCAGAGCAGCGGGAGAGACTCGCATACATCTCTAACCACCTGAAATATCTCCCTCTACCTTTCACAACACCCTCCATAACAATATCCCCGGAGACTTACATCCCAGACACCGGAGCTGACCACATCACGCCATTACAGTCCGTATGAAGCACATTCTTAAAATAAAGATAACCCACACAAATATTCATGGAACTGAAGGTTCAACAATATAATGCTGTGAAGCAGAAAAATATAAATAACAAAAAAGAAGAATAAAATATAACCAATAATATGAAACGTGTATAGATTTAAAAATCTATCATTTTAAATTGTATTCCTGGCTTCGTTAAAGAATACGGTAGACAATGCAAACAATGCTTTAGTGTTTATAACAGTAAACTGTGCATCCTAAATAGGTTTTCGGAATGTATATGTACAGTTTTTACAACGGAATACTGTAATGTATCTACACATGTGTGCCTTTTGACTGTTGTATAAATGCAATATGTGTTCATGTGACGGCTGTGATTCGATTGTGCCATATTATATTAATACCACAGTCCAGTGGCACAAGTGTGTAGGAAATCCACAAACAACATTGTAGTGCCTTTAAAACACTTTTAAAAGGAACTTTGGGGACGACTTGCTTCCGCATCTTGCTTTGTACTACAGCGAAGAAAAACTAATGAGGTGTGAATGTTTGTGTGAATGTTTGTGTGCTTATTAAAGAAAGAAACAGAGAATGTGTTATTTCCATTTCACTGCGACACTTTACAATGTATTTAATGTCATTGTGCGTGTTTACAGAAAGTCTCGTTCTGTTTTTCTTCGTTTAATATGACAGAGAGCGACAAACATCTTCAGGTGTGTTGTTTTTATAGTCACAGATTGGAGATTCATTCCCTGCGTTTGTGTTTAAGTGGGTGATAATAAGGACAGTAAACGGTTCCAGTGATGTTTCTGGTTGACTGATTCTCAGCCAATCAGATTGGAGAACGAGAAAGAACGGTTGCATAAATATAAATAATGTACTATCATGAACTACTAGAATATTCTGCAGTAGACTATCCTATGCGAAGGAATATGATTTTTTTTATTTGTGGTTATTTATTATGATGAATTCCAAGCCATTTATAATGTGAGGACACACGCCGGATAAAGAGGAGTTAAAGCACGTTGGCACGGTGTTTCCTGCTTTCTTTCGGGTAGTTTTACTCAAAGGAGAAACATTAACGGGTCAAAGCTGCCAACACACTCATCAGTCCTTCTGTGTACGCACACACCCAGTTTTTACTTCCTTTATTCGTACAAAACTCCGGCGCATTATTCTACACAGGCCAATTACAGATACGCAAGTTTTGATTTATCTACAAACGCGCACGTAATGACTTCTCTTCCCATCACCGTGCACTTCTTGTCCAGCTGCAGAGAAAGAGAATATCAATAGCATCCTTGTTGAGCTGTGTCAAACCCACCTGCTTTATCGACTCGCAATTAACATCTTTGGTGAAGTCGCTATTATGCGTCGAGCTCATAAACGCAGTTCAGCGAGCACAATTACAGCGAGGACGCCGCAGTCGTGCTGTTGTCTTCACATTGTTATAGCACACGCTTTGAAAAGGAAGGGGGTGTAAGGACCTTTATCTACGGAGTACTCTTGATGCACAGACCCGGAATCCTCTTCCTGACTCTTAAAAGCATCCTCGCTTCTAAATTGGCTGTGATAAAAACTGAGATGCGCTTGAGAGTCGGCCTGGATTCACGAAACCGAAAGGGATGCAGAAGAACCACAGATCTCAGACGCGCAACCTCAAATCTCTATACATTGTGCTATAACACGACCTGGGAAGACACAGAAACAGTTCAACCAAACATGAAGATTCATTCTTGTTATGTCAAACCTGTTTATTTCTTCTGCAGAACACACAAGATATTTTAAAGGATACTGATACCAAATAACGCTGAACCTTATAGACTTCCACGGCATATGAACCTTTCTCGAAATATCTTATTTTGTGTTCCACGGAAGAACGAGTGACAACAGAGTGACTTGAGTTTCTTTTTCTGCAGAGAAGGATAAGATGTTTAAATAGCGTTCCTCACGAGCACAAGAGACTTTTGACGGTTTCTGCTGAGCTCTGTTGTATGAGAGAAAGAAAGTTCTAATCAGTCTTCAGGGATGAGCAGAAGTGGCCGCGGCACAGACACGAGTTAATGATGATCTGCACGGCCACAGAAAACAACCCAGAGCTCACCGAGAACCGCCGGTCAGACCTGAACCACACCGGGGAAATCTTTCTTCTTCTAATTCTCCTTTCCCTACCTCATGATATGATATATTAACAGAACGCAAGCAAAAACTGTGAGCTAAACAAAAACTACATTCACACAAAATACACAATACAACTTTTCATATAACCAAACATAAAAATCTCTTGATTGCCTTTACAAAGAGTAAAAGAAAACTTGTAGTGATGTTATTAATAGTTTAAAGGATTTCAAATGTAAAGCTGTCAATGTAAGAACAGTCTGTATCATGAAAAATGTGTAATTGAGCTTGAATATAATGTAAATATGAATATAATGTAATGTATATATACATCAGTGTGAATCTGTGACCTTCACACATCACTGAACTGTGGAATGAGCATTTGTGTGAAGATCCATGTGTGTGTGTGTGTGTGTGTGTGTGTGTGTGTGTGTCCGTCTGTGTGTGTGTGTGTGTGTGTGTGTGTGTGTGTGTGTGTGTGTGTGTCTGTCTTTCTGTCTGTCTGTCTGTCTGTGCGTGTGCGTGCGTGCGCGTGCGTGCGTGCGTGTGTGTGTGATCTGACCTCTGCTCTCCTCGATGGATGGACAGTATGACTCCAGAGTTGAGTTTCTCCTGTTTGAGCGTCAGAGCGATGGTGAACTCGCTCTTTCCTCTGAGTTTCTGGAGCATGCGAGCTGCGGCGTCATCCGGGACCCTGACACTGCGGGATGAGCCTGTGACAGTAAATTCATTAATGTTCAACATGAACACGCAGACAATGATAGAGTTACACACACTCATCATCTCTCTCTCTGACAGCTGTCAGACAGAGATAAACACAACTTTGTGCACAAATAACTAAACTGAGAGAAAATCATAATCCAGTTATACATATTAAAGCAGACTGGGGAGAACACTGTGTTATCTGGGCCGCTGTCGTCTGTGTATTGTGAAGAATAACATCCGAATAAACTGACATTGAAAATTTCTTGATTACGAACAAGAAAGTAATATAGAAATGATCCAATGTGTCATTATGGGAGAGATTGTGATATGTTTATGACAAATACTCGTCTCAAGGATGCACAACACAATTTTTTACGACTGACGGAAACCAAACTGTGTGTTCGCACACTTGTACTGTTCCTCCTCCACAAACCCGTGTCTGACGCTCTTTAATGGAGGCATCAATAAATGATCAGACCCCTCCAAAGCAATCGCATCAAAGATGTGAGACGCCGCTGCGAGAGCTCATGACACACTTACAATATTCACACAAATGTTCTGATGAAAACACATGGACTAACTTCACCAGAGCAACATTTCCAATCTGCCATCATAAACATGATGACATTCCCTCCAGAGGAACATTTTATATCTCATTCACTGTTTACAACACAATTAAAATCTCTAGTCTTAACACCGTGTTTGCCAAACGTCTCTGGAGATATAAAGTAAACAAATAGTAGATTTAAAAGCTATAAAGTTTACAGTACATTAAATGGAATGACACTGAGATGATTTGCTCATCTCAATGAGAAATGTTTGAGTTCATATGACTACTCTGCTTTGGGATTTCTTGGAATATGTGAGCTGAATTTGAGTAACAATTGAGATGTCTTCTGAAAATCAGAAGATGTTACATCAGAAGTGTCGTACTCTTGATAGAAACAGATAAGGTTAGAATGCGATCTCTATTACAGTAAATCTCAATATTATCTACAAGAAAACTGCTCAAATGTTGCTCAGTCATAGCTCAGGAGATTTGACGAAGCACTTAATACGGTTGATCAGGTGTTTCTCCTAAAAGAAATAAACACATTTGAGACGACTGTTAAATATCATGTTGAGATCTTCAATAATATTGACTTTGGAATGCAGATTTGACAAATCTGAGCTCAGTTGGGAAAACATCCAATGGAGATATTTGCGAGACTTCTGACCCTTCCGATTGGGTAATAAATGAGACACGGTTGAGACTTTTTGTTTGCTACTAAAAATACATTGTGATTGCTTGACAGACTTGACAAATTTGAGAATTGTTTGAGACATTGATGAGATCTCTTCTCCAATGGCAAAGACATTTGTGAGATTTATGATACAGGAGAAATATAATAGATGAAAATGAGACTTTCCAATAGTTTGCTCTATTTTCGCCACATGTCTATGAGAAATAGTTGAGACATTGATGTGATTTGTTTTTCTTATATGTACCAGACATTTTATATACCAGGCAAATGTTTCTGCAGTTGAATTTCTTAATAATGTCTTTTGAATGGATATAATGAGCTTTGAATCTGTGCTGAAAACCGTAACGTAATTGCTGTGGTGTGATTATCTGAATTCAAGTAAGTGAAAAGTGGCGAGTTTTTGTTCCCCGCCGTTGCCCTTTAATTCCCAGCAGGGCCGTCGTGTCCCGTTCGAACCCTCTTAAGCTAGATGAGAGGCGGCTCTTTCATCACTCAAACTCTACAGGGTCTCCGCGGGGGAGCCTTTGATGACCGGGATTTCCTCCGCCTGTTGCCAAACCCAGGGTCACCATGGAAACGGCTCTTCTCCGTATGGCTCCGACCACACCCGACTCAGACGGACGGTCGATGGTTTCCTCGGCAGGTCAGCCGCAGTGCGTTTGAATCAATAGTTCCTCTGCAGGAGACGCGGGGAGGGCGACCACCTGCTCTCACCGGCCTGTGTTTCTTGTTACAGAGAGCGATCTGGATCTAATGCGAGACGCTACAGCGAGCAGAGGTGAATCTCTGAAATGATTTAGTGCTGATTTCTCGGAGCAGACATGTGGGCCGTGTGTCAAACCGAGGGTCGCTGCCTCACCGTCCCTGCTACTCAATGACTAAAGGGAACAGTCGAGTTAAAAATGAACATTCTGTCACCTCATGTCATTCCAAACCTGTGTGCTACTTTCTGTCTATCTTTATGAGGCCTAAATGACAAATGAATGACATCTGAAGAATGTTTAAAATCATTCAGTCATTTCTCAAAATATCTTCATCAGTGTCACAAATATGTGGTTCTTCACCACATGAGAAGAAGTTAATGATGACAGAATTTATATGTTTAGGCTGAACTATCCTTTAAACGTGTTAATCATTAAATTTAGCCGTGAGCCCAATCTCCGCTCTGCATAGTTCTTTAAAAACAACAGAAGAAGTAAAATGCTTCAGGAGCATCCTGAGAAACCTGAAAAGCAATTCTCTCGGGGTCCTGCATCTGAATCAGCGCTCTGGTCTTAATCTTATCCGCAGGACAGATTCAATGCTTTAGAACAAAGAAGCGGGCTCAGATGCTCAAGAACGGATGTTGGTTTTACCCGCGGGTAAACAGACTCTCAATTTTCACATCCCTCCGTATTTTAATACCGCAGCAAAACACACACCTGGCTGAGAGCCATAAACATAAAACCATGTGAAGCTCCTATAAATAGATGAAAGAATCAAGTTGGAGTGAATTCTCAGATATTTCTCGCCCAAGACACTCGATCACAGGGGCTTCTAGCCATGCAAACTGAAATCTGTCGGGATGCAATTCATAATGCAATGTAAGCATGCATAACACGTGTGCTAAAGAATAAAAATCTCGATTATTTCCCCTAGACTTCAATGAGATTATATTGAGAGTGAATTAAGAAAAATAAAGTCTCATTTGCATCTCTGAAATTTCTCACAAAGAAAATGGAAGAGATCTCACAAATGTTTCCATTGCTGTTTCCATTAGAGCATCATAAGAGATCTCAATAATGTCTCAAACTGAGCTCGGAATCTGCAACCAAAAGAAAAATGTAATAACAAAAATAAAGCCTCATCTGTGTCTCAGATATTTCTCAAGAGAAAAGTGAATATTATTGCAGATCTCAATATGAACTCAAACATTTCTTATATACTGTCATCTCAATTGTTTTTATGTATTTAGGAGAAACATTTAAGACTTGGTTGATACACACAACCGAGAGCACAACTAAACAAAAACCTTCTTGAAGATGTCAGCATAAACTCAAAGAATCGGCCAAGTTCAGAAAAGCTGAAATGTAGAACATGCTGTGACTGAAACCTCCTCTGTTATATTGTCATGCATTATTAATAAAAGCTGAAGATCGTTCTGGAAGCGCTGACAGCGAAGACAGTGCTGTCACACACGCTGAGAAGTTTCTCCTCCAAAAGAAAACCCAGTGGCTGGTCAAGGGCACCTTCGGTTCCGCTGGGATGCTCCGTGACCTCCGTCTGCGGTTCAGAACTGTCTCACTGACAGCTGTGTGGCTCCGAGACTTCAAAAAGAGACCAGCCACATCTAACGTCCCCTGAGCTCACATGGGTCGAAGAACTACGGTTAAAAGGCAACCAATGAATCTTGTTCCACTGAGCAAAACACAAATGAGATTGAAGGAGAAATAGAGACTGCATGAATCTTCTTAGATTTGATTCTAAGGATGACAAACGTGAGACTTAGAAGAGATCTCATGACATCTCATACGATTTGCTTAAGGTGCCAGAAGTCTTTGAACGGAAACATTTCTCATGAATTATGTAAGAAGTTGATTTTGTACTCTTACTGTTCGGCAACCCAGTTCTTGAAGTTAATTCGATTTTCTTTTTTATCTATTTTATCCCAAAGACATTTCAGGAAAATGTTCAGGCCAAATTATTCATGAAAAGATGAAACTAAATTGATTCTGTTTACCGTCCCAATACAAACAACCGGTTACAAACAGCAATGCTTCATCTTACAATAATCTAAAGAAAAATAACAGCCATCATATATAAAAATATATTTATAGAGCGCGAGAGAGGACGCTTTTCACAACACAATCAATTTCTGCTGGATAAAATCAAGCACATCTTTCTTCTATGCCCAATTTATGTCTCTATCAAATCTCCTGAGCTGTGACAAAAGCAACTTCTGAGCAATGAAACATAAATCTCAGCATGTTTAAGATTCACAAATGTAAAATCGTTGGCCAGAAAAAAGCCGAAGCCATCATCTGCAAACCCGAGGCAGACTCACAAACACACAA
>CM065677.1:4088701-4090512 GCA_033220385.1 Triplophysa yarkandensis | reverse complement strand
GAGTATTAAAATATGTTTACATAAAATTTAAGACCTACTATTAGTATTTTTTTTATATTAGATTTAAAAAATCTGATGTTAAACTCTTAAAGACTTTAAAAGGGTTAGTGGGAACCCTGATAATCAAAAGTGCTAGAAAAGCTAAACAAATATTTTCATTTATGTAAAATTACTAATATGGAAAAAAAATCATAAAAATATTTTCATTATCTTACCTTTAAGATAAAATACAAAAAGGCATACACTTATATAGTGTATTCAAATGTGAATTCAGTTCAAGCTTATCTTGAATCAAATGAAAAAACAAAGGGCCCAAAACTAAGCCATGAAGCACACCTTACTTAGCTTGTGTTTACCAATCTGCTATCTCACATTTATACAGCCACACTTCTTAGTGACATGATAACCTAACTTTTTGTCAGTGTTATTAAAAGCCACCATGATAACATCACATGACAACATCACGTTACTGAGTTTGAGTGTTGTGTGTGGCCATGTGCAGATTTACACAAACAAAAGGAGTAGTACACCATAGATCATTTTCAAAACAACTGTTCTTACATGGCATCATACATGTTTTTCTTACACTTAGTCAAGAATCATTTAAAAGAATTTGACAAAAAACCTCTCTTGATT
Source organism: Triplophysa yarkandensis (assembly GCA_033220385.1). Lineage (NCBI taxonomy): Eukaryota > Metazoa > Chordata > Actinopteri > Cypriniformes > Nemacheilidae > Triplophysa > Triplophysa yarkandensis. The sequence continues at coordinate 4,089,876 of CM065677.1, read as the reverse complement.
TCCAGCCTGAACAATTGACTTGCATATATAAAATACACATTGAATAGAAAAAAAGACCCTGCAGGCTTGTGGCTCGTCCGTGTGCAGTGTGGTTATCATGGCTGCAGTGGCTGTAACCTGCAGGAAGTTTGTTCTCAGAGATAAAGACCAAGACAACAAGCTGTCAGTCATCTCACGGTTTCTCTTACGGTCATCCTGTATGACGTACAGTACTGTGTGCATCCCATGAGAAGTACATTTCAGATAGTCCCCTATAAGACTTCACCACCTATCTTAACAATAAGTTTAAGTTTAATTCTTATACAAATAAGAATGTTTGTTGTGGCAACAGCCCAACATAAGTTAGTGTATTAGTTGTGATAATTGTTGACAATAACAACCATCTAAGCCTATAGATGCACAACAAAATGAATCAAACTTTCTGATGGTCTTAGGGCTATTGTCCTCTGTGATGGTCTGAGACAGTTGAAAAGCTCTTCGGGGTTGTTGTGCAAGACAGTGACTCTGTCTGTGTGTGTGTGTGTGTGTGTGTGTGTGTGTGTGTGTGTGTGTGTGTGTGTGTGTGTGTGTGTGTGTGTGTGTGTGTGTGTGTGTGTGTGTGTGTGTGTGTGTGTGTGTGTGTGTGTGTGTGTGTGTGTGTGTGTGTGTGTGTGTGTGTGTGTGTGTGAGTGCGTGCGTGTGCTTGTGTGAGCAGATGTAACGGACTTCCTGTGGTGCCTGAAAATACCCTGCAATGCACTATTGGGAAAACATGAGAACACACAGGCTTACACCGCATCAGGTTCCCGCTTAGGAGTTACAGTGTAATGGTCAAGCAGCTATTTACATTCATATATAGGTTAATGAGTCAATGTATGTCAGAAAAATAGACTTGTGTTCATTGTAACTTTTGTTTCAGTGAGTTTGATTACTGTAATAATTACCATAATGGAGAGGAATGTGGAATTTTAAAACAAAACCGGTTCTCAACTCCAGAAAAGAGATGACATTACACAAATGTCCATAAAAGCCTTTCACATTCACATTTTGGGGAAGTGAGTATGAAAGCTCCAAACTTCCCCATTTGCATTGTTAGTGTGTGTGCAAGTGTAAGTGTGTCAAGTGTTTTGTGTTTCTAAAATGTGTCCTAATCTGTCAGACATGTTTAGCACTTGCCGATTCTTTATCAATAATTC
>CM065677.1:4031201-4083701 GCA_033220385.1 Triplophysa yarkandensis | reverse complement strand
TCAAATACATGTATTAAATTGACCAATAAATATTTACAAAACGTTTAAGAGAAATTAAATACACAACACAGTACTAGGCCATAACGTTAAAATGTTTCATGTGGCTTGGGCAAAGGCTCCTGCCAGTCATTTACACTAGACAAAATCCATTCATTGTGGGAAGTGAATTAGTCACCACCATACTCATAATGTCTATGACTCTTTCCATAGTACTCGTACGTTCCTCCGCCACTGTACCCGCGGTCACCCATCCCTCACTGCAGCACTGATGAGGAGGAGCCCGGCGGTCGCAGTCCACCTTTTGAGGTGTCAGAAGGTGAAGAGGACAATGATAGACACACGAGCACGTCAAGTTCTCTCATTGGTGAGTAACAGCACAAACTAAATTAGAGTAGTATAAAGATATCTGTTTTGGAAAATGTACCAAGAGAAGCAAAGTGCAGAGAGTCAATTTCAAGTTCTATGCAGGAAACAAAAGGAAAGTGCGCCTTTATCAGTTCCTCCTGGACCTTCTTCAAGACGGAGACATGCGGGACTGCATCTGGTGGGTGGACAGAGAACGGGGCATCTTTCAGTTCTCTTCCAAGCATAAGGAGAATCTCGCCAGCCGATGGGGCCAACAGAAAGGCAACCGCAAGATGATGACCTACCAGAAGATGGCCCGGGCTCTGAGGAACTACGGCAAGACCGGCGAGGTCAAGAAGGTGAAGAAGAAACTGACGTACCAGTTCAGCGGTGACGTGATGAGGAGAATGGTGATGGAGAGGAGGCAGTACCATCACTGAGACACTGATACAACTCTGGACGTGTTACTCATCTCACTCTTTAAGACAGATTCTCCTTTAGCAATATACTGAAAGATTCGATCCTCTCATGCAGATCACTAGTTTTGTGGGAGTTTTCACTCAGGGATTTCACTTTTAACTGAAGTCGAAACATGTGTGCATGTACGCAAACTATCGTGGGTTTTACACACTTTTGCGAGTTAAACCTATGGTTATCTTAAACATTTAGCTCAATGGTATTTTTCACACAATGCGCAATACAAAAGTATCATAACATTCTGAATGATTACGAATTTCAATAACTTTTTGTTACACATTGACAGCATTCAGCAGCATTTAACCAAACCTTCTGTATATAACTGAAGAAAATAAACAGGTCCGTCACTAATCGTTAAACTCGCATTTTAACAAAAGCTGTAAAATATGCATAAAATGCTCGACCAACAGAATTAAACAGATGAAATTTTGCACCATAGCTCTCTACGTACTTGGGATTTTCTGTATTGCATTTAAGGATGGCTTTGTGATGGTCTAGTTTTTGTGCTTGAATCATAGAACTTACGTTACAATGGCTAAAACTCCAGGGATATTACTTCAAAATGTATTCCGCGAATGGATGGTTGATAACGGGAACTGACAAACACAAAATAAAAATATCAGTATTTACAAAAGCATAATAATAAGTGGATTAAATAGTCTAGCTCAGAAACTACTGCGTTAGACATCGAAATCCAGCGAGGACTTTGCATTTACCCGATAATGCGTTTAAGCTTTTGAGATCATTCTATCTGGTTTTTAAATTGAGGGACTTTACATTTACCCAAATGTTATTTATACAAGGCCGCGTCCTTGTGATTTCCCAACAGAAAACTCCATGCTGCCATCCAGGGGACATAACCAAAATGCTGTATGTACAAAATCTACCGACCTTAAGAACTTCTTGAAAGTTACGGTTTCATTTTATCGATGTTAAAATGGTGTCGGTGTGTTACGGTGTAGTCTACAAGATCCATCCACAATGGATGCTATTTCCCAAGTAAGTAATTGAGTCACCTAGGGAAGACAGGGAACACAGATTGGTGACATCACCCCGCCTTTAAGGTGCAATATCACACTTGGGAGCCTTAGGCATGGGGGCCATGGGTTCGCCATGTTTAAGGTACCTAGACCACCCAGAATCATCATGACCACAGCGCAGGAAGTGGGTCTACAGTCACCAGTCTCGTGACCTCGGAACAGTCCAAGGTGTCTGCTTCCCCTGTGGATATCACAAGAGGAACATTGTAGAAAACAACTTCACTCATACCTCTCATATATATATAGTTGATACCGGACAACGTAGGAACATAGAGGGAGCATATAAATAAAGTCCAGAATGATGATCAGATTCAGGCCCTAAATATTATTTTGCATTATTGTTTTGCTTTGCAATATTCTGTGGGTAGCGTGTTTCCCATTCCGTGAATAGGGGCATTCTGGTTTCCCAACCCGCCCACCTCTGTAAAACAATATACTAAAATATAAACAAGATATTCTTACATAATAAAATACATATGAGTTAATTTACACGACCCGCGATAATCTTTGCCGAGAGTTTTTTGTTTTGAGAACTTATATATGATAGAATGTTATCTGACAACACAAAGACATGGATTAGTTCATTTCCACAACATGATACAAACTGTGTTAAGCGTTTCATGTTTAAAAGCTAAAAACGCAATCCTATTCGAAAGCTGAAACACAATGGAATTTTTATTTGACATCACAAAAGCTAATTTACACAACATGCGATGACCTGTGTTGAACATTTATTGTTCTGCAAAATTTGAATTACATTTTTTTATCACGAATTAGTTCATTGACTTAATATGTGATGATCTGTGTTAAGTGATTGATATTATAATATACACTGTAAAAACCCTTAAGAAAAATCTGTCAAATCATTTGCTGCATCACCAACCAAACCAAACCAAACCAAACCAAACCAAACCAAACCAAACCAAACCAAACCAAACCGTATAATCAAAGTAAAAAATATACATTTCAATGTACAAAAACTATTCTCTGCAGAGAACTACTGTTGTTTAATGGATTTTTCCCAGATTACAACAGTCCGATTCCTTAATAAAATTATAGTTTTGCAATATACTGTTATTATACCCAGATTCTCACAACATATCTTCAATAATTTGATCAAAACATGATTGTAAATTTAAAAGGTTTATTTTAAGACTAAATAAACTGTATAATTGTCATAACTGTGAAATGATTTATTGGACATAGAAGACGTGTGATAATAAATCAAGCCTTTGAAATGTTAATTTACACGATGGCTGATAGTATGTAAAGCATACGATAGGTTCCTTAACACGATATGTGATAGTATGTCTATTGATTTTTAATGTTTGTTTACACAAAAGGGTGATAATAAGTTTTCATAATGTGTTTTACATGACGTTTGATAACATTTGATAAGTTCATTTTTATGAGACATGATAACCACTTTTACATGACGATTGATAACATTTGATAAGTTCATTTTTATGAGACATGATAATCACTTTTACATGACATTTGATAACATTTAATAAGTTCATTTTTATGAGACATGATAATCACTTTTACATGACGATTGATAACATTTGATATGTTCATTTTTATGAGACATGATAATCACTTTTACATGACGTTTGATAACATTTGATAAGTTCATTTTTATGAGACATGATAATCACTTGTACATGACATTTGATAACATTTGATAAGTTCATTTTTATGAGACATGACAATCACTTTTACATGACGTTTGATAACATTTGATAAGTTAATTTTTATGAGACATGATAATCACTTTTACATGACGTTTGATAACATTTGATAAGTTCATTTTTATGAGACATGATAATCACTTTTACATGACGTTTGATAACATTTAATAAGTTCATTTTTATGAGACATGACAATCACTTTTACATGACGTTTGATAACATTTCATAAGTTCATTTTTATGAGACATGATAATCACTTTTACATGACGTTTGATAACATTTGATAAGTTCATTTTTATGAGACATGACAATCACTTTTACATGACGTTTGATAACATTTGATAAGTTCATTTTTATGAGACATGATAATCACTTTTACATGACGTTTGATAACATTTCATAAGTTCATTTTTATGAGACATGATAATCACTTTTACATGACGTTTGATAACATTTCATAAGTTCATTTTTATGAGACATGATAATCACTTTTACATGACGTTTGATAACATTTCAAAAGTTAATTTTTATGAGACATGATAATCACTTTTACATGACGTTTGATAACATTTGATAAGTTCATTTTTATGAGACATGATAATCACTTTTACATGACGTTTGATAACATTTGATAAGTTAATTTTTATGAGACATGATAATCACTTTTACATGACGATTGATAACATTTGATATGTTCATTTTTATGAGACATGATAATCACTTTTACATGACGTTTGATAACATTTGATAAGTTCATTTTTATGAGACATGATAATCACTTTTACATGACGATTGATAACATTTGATAAGTTCATTTTTATGAGACATGATAATCACTTTTACATGACGTTTGATAACATTTAATAAGTTCATTTTTATGAGACATGATAATCACTTTTACATGACGTTTGATAACATTTGATAAGTTAATTTTTATGAGACATGACAATCACTTTTACATGACGATTGATAACTTTTGATAAGTTCATTTTTATGAGACATGATAATCACTTTTACATGACGATTGATAACTTTTGATATGTTCATTTTTATGAGACATGATAATCACTTTTACATGACGATTGATAACTTTTGATAAGTTCATTTTTATGAGACATGATAATCACTTTTACATGACGATTGATAACTTTTGATAAGTTCATTTTTATGAGACATGATAATCACTTTTACATGACGATTGATAACATTTGATAAGTTAATTTTTATGAGACATGATAATCACTTTTACATGACGATTGATAACTTTTGATAAGTTCATTTTTATGAGACATGATAATCACTTTTACATGACGATTGATAACATTTGATATGTTCATTTTTATGAGACATGATAATCACTTTTACATGACGATTGATAACATTTGATAAGTTCATTTTTATGAGACATGATAATCACTTTTACATGACGTTTGATAACATTTCATAAGTTCATTTTTATGACACATGACAATCACTTTTACATGACGTTTGATAACATTTGATAAGTTCATTTTTATGAGACATGATAATCACTTTTACATGACGTTTGATAACATTTGATGAGTTAATTTTTATGACACATGATAATCACTTTTACATGACGTTTGATAACATTTGATAAGTTCATTTTTATGAGACATGATAATCACTTTTACATGACGTTTGATAACATTTGATAAGTTCATTTTTATGAGACATGATAATCACTTTTACATGACGTTTGATAACATTTGATAAGTTCATTTTTATGAGACATGATAATCACTTTTACATGACGTTTGATAACATTTGATAAGTTCATTTTTATGAGACATGATAATCACTTTTACATGACGTTTGATAACATTTCATAAGTTCATTTTTATGAGACATGATAATCACTTTTACATGACGATTGATAACATTTTATAAGTTCATTTTTATGAGACATGATAATCATTTTTACATGACGTTTGATAACATTTGATAAGTTCATTTTTATGAGACATGACAATCACTTTTACATGACGTTTGATAACATTTGATAAGTTCATTTTTATGAGACATGATAATCACTTTTACATGACGTTTGATAACATTTGATAAGTTCATTTTTATGAGACATGATAATCACTTTTACATGACGTTTGATAACATTTGATAAGTTCATTTTTATGAGACATGACAATCACTTTTACATGACGTTTGATAACATTTGATAAGTTCATTTTTATGAGACATGATAATCACTTTTACATGACGTTTGATAACATTTCATAAGTTCATTTTTATGAGACATGATAATGTGTTTTACATGACGTTTGATAACATTTGATATGTTCATTTCTACATGTACGTCATGATTATTGTGATGCATGTTTCTCATTCTCTCACCTAGTGTACACTTAAAAGTCATCATTAGTGTGATGTCGGTCATCATCAGCTCACATGAGGAACAGAAGCTCGCTCCGTCATTGTGATCCTGTAAAAACAAACTCATATAAATCCTTTTGTTTCCTTGTTCAGTAGAAGAATATAAAGTATTTGTAAATCAGAACAAGACATTAAACCTCAAGCTCATCAAACTCACTTTTAATCAAAGACTTTTCGTCATTTACTTCACTTTTCGATGACTTTAACTTACATGAAAAGCTCAGTAACCTGGAGAACAGTTCATGTGTTTCTCTTAATGTTGTGAGGAGTCAAACACAGTTTGTTCTTCGCTGTCCTGCAGAGTTTCTCCATGTTTTCTTCTCCTTCACGGCGCTAGCCCTGCGTTACCATGGAAACTCGACTTCTGCGCTATGACGTCATGGTGTAAGTCACGTGATGTAATAACTATAAATGTCTCGTGAACGCATTTAAAGTGAACGCCGTCTCGTCCATACCTGCAATTAACTCAATTATAGCAACCTGCCGTCATTAAATACTTATATATATATATATATATGATGGTAAAAGTTAAAGTCAAATATTAAAAATATTGTTTTTAATCGCGCAGGATTGACGTCGGTTGCGTTACTGTTTTCGCTTCCGGAGACGTCAATAATCGTCCGGCTGTCTAATAAAAATCCAATTAATAAAACGATAAATATATATTAGTTTGACAAGAAATTTTAAGAACGCGAACAAATTTACTTTGTGTGTGTGTGTGTGTGTGTGTGTGTGTGTGTGTGTGGTGTGTGTGTGTGTGTGTGTGTGTGTGTGTGTGTGTGTGTGTGTGTGTGTGTGTGTGTGTGTGTGTGTGTGTGTGCTTGGGTGTGTGTGTGTGTGTGTGTGTGTGTGTGTGTGTGTGTGTGTGTGTGTGGTGTGTGTGTGTGTGTGTGTGTGTGTGTGTGTGTGGTGTGTGTGTGTGTGTGTGTGTGTGTGTGTGTGTGTGTGTGTGTGTGTGTTTGGGTGTGTGTGTGTGTGTGTGTGTGTGTGTGTGTGTGTGTGTGTGTGGTGTGTGGTGTGTGTGTGTGTGTGTGTGTGTGTGTGTGTGTGTGTGTGTGTGTGTGTGTGTGTGTGTGTGTGTGTGCTTGGGTGTGTGTGTGTGTGTGTGTGTGTGTGTGTGTGTGTGTGTGGTGTGTGTGTGTGTGTGTGTGTGTGTGTGTGTGTGTGTGGTGTGTGTGTGTGTGTGTGTGTGTGTGTGTGTGTGTGTGTGTGTGTGTGTGTTTGGGTGTGTGTTTGGGTGTGTGTGTGTGTGTGTGTGTGTGTGTGTGTGTGTGTGTGTGGTGTGTGTGTGTGTGTGTGTGTGTGTGGTGTGTGTGGTGTGTGTGTGTGTGTGTGTGTGTGTGTGTGTGTGTGGTGTGTGTGTGTGTGTGTGTGTGTGTGTGTGTGTGTGTGTGTGTGTGTGTGTGTGTGTGTGTGTGTGTGTGTGTGTGTGTGTGTGTGTGTGTGTGTGTGTGTGTGTGTGTGTGTGTGTGTGTGTGTGTGTGTGTGTGTGTTAACGAACACCGATGACGACAACATTAGGCGCTTTTACCTTTAATGTTCATTTGTTATATAAATATTTTTCTATTTATTTAAAAATAGTCTTCCATTGCCAAACCTGTTATTTTTATTCTTTACAAAATAATATAATTTAATAATTTAATGTGTCTGCTTAAATGATATACATATTTATATATTATATACATATTTGTATAAAATACAGAAGTGCACCATCCGCTTTGCATTATTATTAAATAACTGAAATTAAATCTATTTAATGTTTATAATACGTCACCAAGTGTTATGTTAAAAAATCAGATCACACATATATATTATATGATAATAAATATAAAATCTTGCATTTATTGTGTTGAATTGTGTGATGTTCTCAAGTTGTGTATGATCACTTGTCATCATGTGTGTTTATTATTGTGCTCATGTCCCATCCCATAATTAAATCACATAAAAAAACTAATAAAACTAAGTTTGAAACCCAAATGTAAATAAAAACCAAAGCACAATTATTGATAATAATTAATAACTTTAATATAGTTTTGGGCCTTTCATGGCATGTGATGGAACTGATCTCCAGTGTGTGTTTCAGCAGGACACTGCACGTGCGAACACCGACTGTTTCCGGTTCCGGTTCCAGCTGTACATGTACCCAGTGTTATGTCTCAGATGAATCTTTGTTGAATCATCCCTGTGTGGTCATTGGTCGAGCTTATTTGAGACACCAATAACACAAATATAAGTGTGCTGAAGGGACCTGAGATGAAATGACAACATCAACACTGCAGGTTAGCATTAGCATTAGCTAACACATGTAAACATGGATCATGTTACAAGCTCTGGAAGACTGTGTCTTGTTTTCCTGTTTGTTTCTGACGTTTGTAAACAACAATGTTGATGTACAGGGTTGTTAAACATGTCAACATTTGTTATTGCATGACACCTGCTGTCAGATGTCTTGAGGATGTCTGTAAGATGTTTGTGATGTAGAATGGATGTCCAGCAGCTCTTTCAAGGTCTTCAGATCATTGGCAGATGTCTTACAGACGTGCATGTGCAATCTGTGTGATGTCCAGAAAGCCATCGAGCTGGTGACCAAAGCCACAGAGGAGGACAAGGCCAAGAACTACGAAGAAGCTTTGAGACTGTACCAGCATGCCGTGGAGTATTTCCTGCACGCCATCAAATGTGAGTGAACCAAACCCACTGAGTATCGAGGTTTTGCGCTTTGAATAAGAGCGGATTTCGTTTGTCAGATGAAGCCCACAGTGACAAGGCCAAGGAAAGCATCCGGGGGAAGTGTGTGCAGTATCTGGACAGAGCCGAGAAGCTCAAGGACTACCTGAAGAACAAAGAAAAGCAGAGCAAAAAACCAATCAAGGAGACCCAGAACAATGACAAGTAAAGTTGGATTTGTGGTTTGTCCTGATGGATGTTGAAGCGTACGCTTGAGCCTGTTGTGTTGTGTTGTGTTGTGTTGTGTAGAAGTGACAGTGACAGCGAAGGAGAAAATCCAGAGACGAAGAAACTGCAAGAGCATCTGATGGGTGAGCGTGTTAAGATCCATTAGTCTTCTGCTAACGTCTGGTCAGCTGCATATGTGTCTGTAATGAATACGTGTTTGTTGTTGGGTTCAGGTGCCATTGTGATGGAGAAACCCAACGTGAGGTGGAATGATGTTGCTGGACTCGAGGGGGCGAAAGAAGCCCTGAAGGAAGCTGTGATCCTGCCTATCAAATTCCCCCATTTATTCACAGGTCTTTTATGGAGTGTTTTGGCTTGTTATCTGAACAAATTGTCATCTGAAGGCGTACCGTGCCGGAAAGGGTTTTTGAGTTGGATTGACTTTGACTCAATCTCAAAGAAAGAGCAGCCAATTGGAGCAGCTTTAGATGGAACTGTCTGTGTGTGTGTTTTGTGATGCAGGAAAGCGCACGCCATGGAGGGGCATTCTTCTCTTCGGGCCCCCTGGCACAGGAAAGTCTTACCTGGCCAAAGCCGTCGCCACCGAGGCCAATAATTCCACCTTCTTCTCTGTGTCATCCTCTGACCTCATGTCCAAGTGGCTGGGCGAAAGTGAAAAGTAAGCGTGTCAGGTCTTGCTGTAAGCGTCTGCATGAAGTAGAAGTATCTCTTGAGGATTGGTTTTGTCTTGCAGACTGGTGAAGAATCTGTTCGATCTGGCTCGCCAGCATAAGCCCTCGATCATCTTCATAGATGAGGTGGATTCGCTCTGTGGATCCAGGAATGAGAACGAAAGTGAAGCTGCTCGGAGAATCAAAACAGAGTTTCTAGTGCAGATGCAGGGTAAGAAGCACTCTTCTGCACAAGTTTCAAACACTGATACTGTCAACCGGTGAGAGGGTATCTTGTGGGTGTGGAATTGATTGTTCACCTGGGTTTGAGGTGAAAGAAAGTTCACTCAAAAATGAAATTGGTGTCATCAATTTCTCACACTAGTTTTGGATTTTTTTTTATGTGTCTGATGCAGGTTCAGTGCAATTTCTAAAACAATGCATTTGGCCATTGAAAGTGTCTAATGGCTCTTTTCTCGTGGCAGGTGTTGGTAATAACAATGATGGAATCTTAGTTCTGGGTGCTACCAACATTCCCTGGGTTCTTGATGCCGCTATCCGCAGAAGGTAAAACGGATAAATCCAGCTGTAAATACACAATGATTACTTTCCAAGCAGCAAGGTCTGTAGTGTGCAGCTCCATTCAGTCTTAATATAAACATCGTCACACCCACACATCTAAAGCGGCTTCAGACATGCATCATTTGAGCAGCCATAGTACATCTGTCTTAAATTAGTTCAATTTCAACAGGAAACAGCATCACAGACTGATGTTTACGGCAATGAAGCCATAGTTGACATTGGCAAAGAATCGTTAGGTAGATCTGACCTTTATTTCCTCATTGCAGGTTTGAGAAGCGCATCTACATTCCTCTGCCAGAGGAGCCGGCGCGGTCTGCCATGTTTCGTCTGCATCTGGGTAACACACCTCACAGTCTGACCGAGGCAGACCTGCGACAGCTGGCCCGCAAAACAGATGGATACTCTGGAGCTGACATCAGCGTTATAGTACGAGACGCCCTCATGCAGCCTGTCAGAAAAGTGCAGTCTGCTACACATTTTAAAAAGGTAATAACACTCGAGCTTCTAAAGCGTCAACAGAAACTTTCTGATTAGCTTACTGTTTCAAAACAAAATCGGATTTGAAAGAAATGGTTACAGGTCAATAATGTTGTCAGACATAGTGCTGCTTACATGCATTGGCGTCCAAAACCCTAACATGGGAAATAACCAACAGGAGACGCAAAGGGACAGTTTTCACTTTCAGGAATTAACCGCGTTGTTCAGTAAAACATTCTAGAGATTAATTCATGAATAAATGTCTTCTCTGAATGTTCTTTCTCAACAGCCAGGGTTACAAGAAAAGTATTATTTATGACAGTGAATTGTGTTTGCTCATCAGGTGCGAGGGCCGTCTCGCAGTAACAGTTCATTGATGGTCGATGACCTCCTGACCCCCTGCTCTCCCGGTGACCCTGATGCTATAGAGATGACCTGGATGGATGTACCTAGTGACAAACTACTGGAGCCTATAGTGTGCATGGTGAGATCCTCATCAATTTATGCATGGCAAACATTGCTGCTGAGAATAAATATGTAAACAACGTCTCTGAAAATGTGTCGCTCTCTCTATGTGTGTAGTCTGATATGCTGCGTTCACTTGCGACCACGCGGCCCACCGTCAACACAGAAGACCTACTGAAGGTCAAGAAGTTCACAGAAGATTTCGGACAGGAAGGCTGATCCACAATACATGCTTGCACTCCAAACATTCATTCATATGTAGCTGTCTCAACCCAACCAGGACTACCTGCTTTCAAACCCGCAGCGCTGAACTAACGTCTATAATGGCCCAACACTACAAAACATTTCATAGTGTGAACCTGATGGATTGACGGCCGTGTTTGAGCTTGCTAAATTGTGTTTACATTGTGATATTTTTAATCATACGTTCTGTACATATGTCCAATGAAGTACAGTTCCATATAATGAGTGTTTATTTAAACTTATTCTTAATACTTTGGATAGTAGGGTTTTGTGAAGACATGCTCCTAATACTGACAGACGTGATTCATTTATTGCGTCCAGCACTTTATCAGATGAATTTGGTCCTTGTGAATCATCTCAATTTACATTTTTATTGTTTATTTAGATTTGAAGATTTGTTTCTTGCCGAAGCTGATCTGTTCACATGAAGGCATGTAAATGCAGTGTTCGTCTCTGTTAATATATTAAACTCTGTAATTCTGGAGGTTAAGTGTGTTCTCCCCTCGGGTCTTCATGTCGACCTTTAACTGACCATTATAATCCGTTTTGAAGGACACCGCATTTTTCTGAAACTGATAAAACTTGTTGTGTGAGTTATTTGTGTATTGTATTCTGGTAACTTGTACATATGTAAAGCCGGCAGTTCATTCATGATGCATAATTCTTTAAAGTTTAATAATATTAATAACTATGTTAAGGCTACTTTTAATGCCAAAGTTCAAGAAAATTTGAGAGCAAACACGGGCAATTGAAAGCCTGATAACCAGCAATTACCAAAAGAAAGTAAAAGTGCTTGGTTATATTTAGGGTTTTAAGATGTAACTGATGTTAAGGTTAGGTTTTAGGGTAAAAAAACCATAACTTTTAAATCCATTTTCGATTGGCTTTGAGCATTCTCTGCAAAGACAGGTTCATTGTTAGTAATAAAATTAAATTTCCAGTATTTATCCTTAAGACACAGTTAAACCATTTAACATAAATGATCTAATGACCCTTAATATTGTCAAATAATTGCTAAGGAATCCTCTGTAAATAAAAGAAACTTAGAAATAAGGTTTGAAAACTTTACTATAAACATTTATGTACAGCGTAAGCCAAAATATATTTCTAACCTCTCCAACACAGTTTAAACACATTTGGATCTGTCACGTATAAGAGTGGTTTCAGATTTTGCTCCGTTTAGACAGGGTTTCAAGTGAAGGACCAGCCCGTTTGTTTCTGTGATGAGGGAACGTGGGCATCAGCTCAGGTTCACACGCTGCAGAGGACAGAACAAATCAGCTTAAAGGCAGCTCCAAATAGAATAATGTCTCAAACTTGTGAGCTGAATAAAGCATGCTTACTTACGCAAAGGTTTTTCCTTGAAGTACGAGCTTTCTAAACAGTCTTTAGCTGTGGCTCTGTAAGGGTTAAAGAGATTAATATTATAATATAATTTGTCCCAAAACTCAAATTTGTAAAATAGGGTAAACAGCATTTACAACTAAACTAGAAAAAAACTGACATTGATCCTGGCTGTAGTTTGAGACCAATTTCATCGTTATATTTACATTCAGTGTTTATCATTTATTTTTTAACTTCGTACAGATTGAAAATAAAGAGTGGAAAACTGTAATTTGTTTCTAAATATAGAATATATCACAATAAAATAAATCTTCATCCAAACAAAAACATGTTTTTAGGACCTTAACAGACAGTTTATCCAAAAATGTAAATTCTGTCATCATTTACTAACCTTTGACATGCAAATCTGTCAACATTTCATTGTTCTGATGAACAAATAGAAATATATTTGAATGAATGCTTGTTTCTTGGACTCGGATGTCTTTTAATACCATGGTAGGATAGATAACTATTTGTTATGTTGGGCAAGATTGGATATTTTAAAGAATGTAGGACAGCAAGAAGTTATGGGATGGGGTAATTTCGACTTCCTTTTTGTTTATTTCAACAAAGGTGGTCAATGATTTCAATGAAAAAATGGTTTGGTTAAAAGCATTCATCCAGATATCTTTCTCTGTGTTCAAACCAAACAAAGAGATTTAAAGAAGAGTTTAAGTAATTCGTGACATAAATGATATTTTTGGACATGCATCTTTTAAACATTACACATTAGATTTATGGATTGTGATCTATAGACTTACCTGCGTTGTGGGTTGTACATGAACAGAAGGTTGAGAAGTCTCAGACCAGCTTCTGATAACCAGGTGAACTTGTTCTTTAAGTTATTATACGGTTGCTTTCTGAGACTGTACTGGCCGACCAAAGGCAGTCGTGAGAAGCCCTACAAATCCCAAGAAATCCCAATGTATCATAAAGAAAAAACACGTTTTCACTTGAAAAGAAACAAATGCTTTCTACATTTATCGTATAATCAAGACAAAGTACCGGCCAGATATTCTCACTGGGTGTTCCCAGGAGCTGTACGATCAAATCCACCTGCTGGATCTCTGATGCCCCGGGCAGAAGTGGTTTATGGGCAAGAAGCTCAGCAAAGATGCAGCCAACTGCCCTACAAAACAAAATTAAAAGTAAATGACTCCATATTGTGAGATGTCAATGGTTCATGATGCCAGTTGTCCTATACAAGGTATGGACAACTGGGGTTTTAAAGAGCTCAGGATTTTTTATCCAACCATTATTCGGTTCTCACCACATGTCCAAAGCAGCGGTTTGTGTCTTGGTCCCTAGGAGGAGCTCCGGTGCCCTATACCTTTAAAAACAACAGGGTTAATGATAGTCAGAGGGATTTGGCGGATTAAACCGGATAAAAGAATTTGATCAGCATTAAGTCTGTCTGCTTACCACAGCGTGACCACACGAGGAGTCATGGGCTGTAATGGAATTCCATAAACACGTGCCAGCCCAAAGTCAGCTGGAACACACGAACAAATGCCATTGATACATTATTATTATTTGTTTCTTGATATTGGTGATTATTCTCAATTAATTTCATATCATAGTCACATTTTATCCACATTGCTTATTTGTTATTCATTTATGACAACTAAGCATGTGTCATATCCACACCGAATACAAAGTAAACTCATTACTCACCTATCTTAACACAGCCCTTGTCTGTCATTAACAGATTGGAAACTTTCAAATCCCTTTAATAAAAGCATATGAGACAGAGGTCAAATAAAACCATGACACTTCATACTGCATCAAAAACTCTGAACCAGTTTGGAAAAGGCCCCAAAAAATGTAAAAATAAATGTATCATAATATTCTATATATGGTGCTATTAAAAATTCTATTTTTGATTCTAAGGAAATATCTAATGCATCATATATTAAAGGAGGTGTATATTAATATAAAGGGGGTGTATAAAGTTTTTTTATCGATAAGTGTGTCACACCAAATGTGCAACTTGATCCAGAAACAATCGTTAAGCTGTAGCTGTCTTCTGTAAACGTGAGTAAATCAAATGCTCTTCCGGGATATGAACAATGTGACTTCACACTGCGGGTACTCAAGATAAACATAGGAGTGACAAAAACAGCCCGTGACAGCGCTCCTTTAACACAAACTGACCTGTGTAGAATGAAGTTCTGATGTAAGTATTCCAGTCCTTTAAGAAGCTGAAGAACGATACACTTTACCTACAGAAATCAATTTGTGAATACATCATATTTATGTACAACAGCATTTGTGTTGATGATAAATAAGACAGGTTGTGTGTCACCTGAGCTTCAGAGAATGGCGACTGCATGTTCTCCAGCAGACTGGCCAGATCCTGCTCACAGTAACTCATCACCAGAAACAGACTGATGGGAAAGTGAAGTCAATTGAATTGGTCGAATTTAAATACAGCAATAACAATGTTGTTTCCATGTTACCTTTCCAAATGGCTTCCAACCACGACTTCCTTGAGCTCCACAATGTTTGGGTGTCTCAGTCGGAGAAGAAGGGTAATTTCACGTAAACTGCTGATGGGAATCCCTAAACATTTGCACACAGCAACAAATCAATGAATAAACAAGACGCAATATGTAGATTTTATTCTTTACTTTACACTGAGGTCAATCTAAGACCAGGGCCAAGCTCATTGATAGAATTCATTCTTCACGGGTCATCCTAAATCTGAGATTTCCTCACGAATCTTTTCTTTCCTACGGCTTCTTTGATAACAAAAGAAATAAAAAGCGGGGCTTGATTTTAACTATCAGGAATTGACTGGATATTGACATACGTTTCAGAGTTCCGACATCAGTTGAGGTCAAGTCGAGGTTGACCTTTACTTTAGAGTCATGGTACCCATATACATACTAGAGTACTATATAACTGTGTAACTACTATGTAATAACCCCTTAATCTATACCTAACCCATATCAAGTACTCTCAGTGAGCAGTATTTTGTTGAGCAAGTGTACGCTGCAAGTGTTAACAAAAACTGTAGAAAGTAGGCTGTTGAGTGAGTGACGTGATATACAGCCGAATATGGTGACCAATAGTCTGTATTCCTGCTCTGAACCCATGACCTAAGGATCAAGACTTCTCCGTTCTTACCATCTTTCTCCTGGTCCATTCTCACTTTCTTCAGTGCAACTATTTCATGAGTTCTTGTGTCACGTGCTCGGTCTGTAAAAACAGAATTTCATAAATGTATATAATGTATATAATGTATAAAGTCACTTATATAATATTAATAGTGATTCAGAAGACTTACACACAATGCCGTAGGTTCCCTCTCCAATGCGATTCATCTTCTCAAACTCCTTCACATTCCTGCATTTTCCCAACTGCAAACACAAGTGTGCAAATCCGTGTTATTACAACCCAACACTACACAACACAACACAACACAACCCAACACAACACAACACAACCCAACCCAACACACCACAAAACAACCCAACACAACCCAACACAACACAACACAACCCAACCCAACACAACACAACCCAACACAACCCAACACAACACAACCCAACACAACACAACCCAACACAACACAACCCAACATAACACAACCCAACAACACAACACAACACAACAACACAACCCAACACAACACAACCCAACCCAACACAGCACAGCACAACCCAACACAACACAACACAACCCAACACAACACAACCCAACACAGCACAGAACAACCCAACCCAACCCAACCCAACACAGCACAACCCAACACAACACAACACAACACAACACAACCCAACACAACACAACCCAACACAGCACAACCCAACACAGCACAACCCAACACAGCACAACCCAACACAACACAACACAACACAACACAACACAACACAACCAACCCAACCCAACCCAACACAACACAGCACAACCCAACACAACACAACCCAACAGAACACAACACAACACAACCCAACAGAACACAGCACAACCCAACACAACACAACCCAACACAACACAACCCAACAGAACACAGCACAACACAACACAACACAACACAACACAACCCAACAGAACACAGCACAACCCAACACAACACAACACAACACAACACAACCCAACAGAACACAACACAACACAACACAACACAACCCAACAGAACACAGCACAACCCAACACAACACAACCCAACACAACACAACACAACACAACCCAACAGAACACAGCACAACACAGCACAACACAACACAACACAACACAACACAACCCAACACAACCCAACACAACCCAACACAACAACACAACACAACCAACACAACCAACACAACCCAACCCAACACAACACAACACAACCCAACAGAACACAGCACAACACAACACAACACAACACAACACAACCAACACAACCCAACACAACACAACCCAACACAACCAACACAACAGTACACAACAAAACCCAACACAACCCAACACAACCCAACACAACACAACCCAACCCAACCCAACACAACACAACCAACACAACAGTACACAACACAACCCAACACAACCCGACACAACCCAACACAACACAACACAACCCAACCCAACACAACACAGCACAACACAACCCAACACAACCCAACACAACCCAACCAACCCAACACAACACAACACAACACAACACAACACAACCAACACAACACAACCCAACCCAACACAACCCAACACAACCCAACACAACCAACACAACACAACACAACACAACCAACACAACACAACCCAACACAACCAACACAACAGTACACAACACAACCCAACCCAACACAACACAACACAACACCACAACCCAACACAACACAACCCAACACAACACAACCCAACACAATCCAACCCAACCCAACCCAACACAACCCAACACAACACAACCCAACACAACCCAACACAACCCAACACAACACAACCCAACCCAACACAACCCAACACAACACAACACAACCCAACCCAACACAACACAACACAACCCAACCCAACCCAACCCAACACAACCCAACCCAACCCAACACAACCCAACAAACACAACAGTACACAACACAACCCAACACAACCCAACACAACCCAACACAACACAACCCAACACAACACAGCACAACACAACCCAACACAACCCAACACAACACAACCCAACCAACCCAACCCAACACAACACAACACAACACAACACAACACAACCAACACAACACAACACAACCCAACCCAACACAACCCAACACAACACAACACAACCAACACAACACAACCCAACACAACCAACACAACAGTACACAACACAACCCAACCCAACACAACACAACACAACACAACACAACACAACACAACACCACAACCCAACACAACACAACCCAACACAACACAACCCAACACAACCCAACACAACCCAACCCAACACAACCCAACACAACCCAACACAACCCAACACAACACAACACAACCCAACACAACACAACCCAACACAACCCAACACAACCCAACCAACCCAACACAACACAACACAACACAACCAACACAACACAACCCAACCCAACCCAACACAACACAACACAACCCAACCCAACCCAACACAACCCAACCAACACAACAGTACACAACACAACCCAACACAACCCAACACAACCCAACACAACACAACACAGCACAACACAACCCAACACAACCCAACACAACCCAACCAACCCAACACAACACAACACAACACAACACAACACAACACAACCAACACAACACAACACAACCCAACCCAACACAACCCAACACAACCCAACACAACACAACCAACACAACACAACCCAACACAACCAACACAACAGTACACAACACAACCCAACCCAACCCAACACAACACAACACAACACCACAACCCAACACAACACAACCCAACCCAACCCAACCCAACCCAACCCAACACAACACAACACAACCCAACCCAACCCAACCCAACCCAACCCAACCCAACACAACCCAACACAACCCAACCCAACCCAACCCAACACAACCCAACCCAACCCAACACAACACAACACAACACAACAACCCAACACAACACAACACAACACAACACAACCCAACACAACACAACACAACCCAACACAACACAACACAACCCAACCCAACCCAACCCAACACAACACAACACAACACAACCCAACATAACACAACCCAACAACACAACACAACACAACCCAACCCAACACAACACAACACAACCCAACCCAACACAACACAACACAACACAACACCACAACACAACCCAACCCAACCCAACACAACACAACACAACACAACACAACCCAACACAACACAACCCAACCCAACACAACACAACACAACACAACACAACACAACACAACACAACACAACACAACCCAACCCAACCCAACCCAACACAACACAACCCAACCCAACACAACACAACACAACACAACACAACACCACAACACAACCCAACCCAACACAACACAACACAACACAACACAACACAACACAACACAACCCAACACAACACAACACAACACAACACAACACAACACAACCCAACACAACACAACACAACACAACCCAACCCAACACAACACAACACAACACAACACAACACAACCCAACACAACACAACACACTTATTATGGGATGCTCGTGCACACGAGGCGTCTCACCCGTTCACTCTGCGGTATTACAAACGTCGTGTTTGTTTTCAAAGACTTCAGCTTTAAACACTCGAGATCGGCGTCTGTCGCGTTCTCCATGTCCAGTTACGTCACACACACACACACTGGTGACGTCACTTGCGCTGTAACTACGCCAACAGCGTCATCGCAACGGCGCGAGAACTCCGCGAAGGTCACCGGTCGTCCGCGTCCGCGTCCGCGCGGGCGACTGTGAGCTTTCACGGAGTGACACTGTATATAAACTACACACACACAGCACGTGCTCGACCCACGAGCACGGGACTTCCGCCTCTCGGGCTGGACTCTTTAATCACATCTTGTATTTTGAGGCCTGCAGGTCTGTCCAGCAGGTTATCTCGAGAGGGAGCTGTGATGACGATGCGAGGGACGGAGTTCTTCGGTGATGATGACGTCACACTGCTGGGAGACTCCTTCACTGTGAAGAAAGAACAGAGATGAAGATCCGTGTCCATCATGGCCACACACAACCTCATCATTCATCTCCATGCCTCTTAAAGATGAAAACACATCTTATAAAACCCTTCAGGCTTATATTAATCACAATATCACAATCTGCGTCTCTGTTCGAGCAGAACTGTGATGCATGACATGTTATGGTACGATACAGTCTCCACGTGTCCACGACATTACGCTGTTAGAAATGGGATTGCATTGAGTTTAGGTCGGAAATCCCTACGGATTATCCCACGACCCGCCGCCTATCATTTCACATAACGTGTGATTAAAATCACGTCGCAAGACTTGACATGTTATCATCATCACGTGTCGCTTCTGTTCAACGTGCCGAGATTTACCTTCGATCAGATGCTTTCCTGGAGCAGAGCCCATCGTCCATCAGTCAACACAAGACATCTGCTGTCACCTCTCTGTATATATCCATAGGTCTCTTTATCTATAGGTCTCTGTATCTATAGGTCTCTATGTCCATAGGTCTCTGTATCTATAGGTCTCTATGTCCATAGGTCTCTGTATCCATAGGTCTCTGTGTCCATAGGTCTCTATGTCCATAGGTCTCTGTATCTATAGGTCTCTATGTCCATAGGTCTCTATGTCCATAGGTCTCTGTATCCATAGGTCTCTGTGTCCATAGGTCTCTGTATCCATAGGTCTCTGTGTCCATAGGTCTCTGTGTCCATAGGTCTCTGTGTCCATAGGTCTCTTTATCTATAGGTCTCTATTTCCATAGGTCTCTGTATCTATAGGTCTCTGTATCTATAGGTCTCTATTTCCATAGGTCTCTGTATCTATTGGTCTCTGTATCCATAGGTCTCTGTATCTATAGGTCTCTATTTCCATAGGTCTCTGTATCTATTGGTCTCTGTATCCATAGGTCTCTGTATCTATATGTCTCTATTTCCATAGGTCTCTGTATCTATAGGTCTCTGTATCCATAGGTCTCTGTATATATCTATAGGTCTCTGTATATATCTATAGGTCTCTGTATCTATAGGTCTCGGTATCTATAGGTCTCGGTATCTATAGGTCTCTGTATCCATAGGTCTCTGTATATATCTATAGGTCTCTGTATCCATAGGTCTCTGTATCTATAGGTCTCTGTATCTATAGGTCTCTGTATATATCTATAGGTCTCTGTATCTATAGGTCTCTGTATCCATAGGTCTCTGTATCTATACGTCTCTGTATCCATAGGTCTCTGTATCTATAGGTCTCTGTATCCATAGGTCTCTGTATCAATAGGTCTCTGTATCAATAGGTCTATGTATCTATAGGTCTATGTATCTATAGGTCTCTGTGTCCATAGGTCTCTGTATCTATAGGTCTCTATGTCCATAGGTCTCTGTATCAATAGGTCTCTATGTCCATAGGTTTCTGTGTCCATAGGTCTCTGTATCAATAGGTCTCGGTATCTATAGGTCTCGGTATCTATAGGTCTCTGTATCTATAGGTCTCTATATCCATAGGTCTCTGTATCCATAGGTCTCTGTATCCATAGGTCTCTGTATCCATAGGTCTCTGTATCCATAGGTCTCTACATCCATAGGTCTCTGTATCTATATGGAGACATGTATTGACGATCAGAAAGGTCTTTATCACACTGACAGTCCATGTGACAACAGATCTGAGAAGCCCGTCTCAGCACCAGATGTCACATTACACCTCTGACGTCATGTCATTAGGATCTTAATCCTTTTGTTTTCCTTCCTTCCTGATATCTCATAATAATCTCCTTATTCAAAGGCACTACTTCAAGACGCACGGTTCCATTCTCATGTCTGACTTCCGTTTCTTCACGATGAACACGGAGACAAATGTTTAGAGGAACGTGCAGTTTTTCGGGCCCGTTGAGGCGAAACAGAATGATTGTTCATGTTGACCTAACAATGAGATCATTCGGGGTTCACGATACAGTTACAACACAATAATGGATCACATGTAAGAATATATATTTTTAAGTTGTCTTTAAGAAATAAAATCATGAACTGCCGTCCGCTAGAAAAAGTAGTGCCGTACCGCCACGCCACAAATGTCAACGTTGCTAAGGGTGGTTGCTATGGAAGCTCAATGATCATAGCAGTGCCTTATCAGGAATATAACACAGCTGACGACCAATCAGAATCGAGGAATGGAAGGCACTGTTATAATGAAGAATGTAGGACATCGACACAGTTTTACTGTTGTGGTCAATGGGGTCCAAGAATTGATACTCTAAAAGCCCTTTGTCCAAATACGGTGTTCTGTATTTCATCAAAAAATGAATATATCCAGATTTAGAATAGAGAGTGGGAGATTTACAACATAATATTTTTGGGTGAACAATCATTCCATATGTGTGGGTTTGTGATCAGAACCTTGTTCGGTCCTTCTTCATCGTCTTCATTTTCTCGAGTTACTCGACAACTGCGCAGCTGCAACATTAACGTCTCGCTGTGTAGTAGAAGACTGTAAAACACTTTTTTAAAGTTATCATATCGTCATCTAAATGCCTCATAAGTAATATTTTATTATTTAATAAAACATCTTTGTGATCCCTGTGAATTTAAGCATTTATGGCTTTATCTCACCACAAAATGACAATTATGATTTATGTATTGTTCATTCATCACCGTGACATTTGTTCTCTTCTTTTGTGTGCGTTATTATTTCCAACCGGCCCATTTCTAACATACATTTTACATTTAGTTGCTTAGCAACAATCCATTGCCAAAGTGTGAAGATAGGAAGCACTGCTCTCCATAAAAAAGAAATCTCTCAAACATCATGACGCTTTTTCGAATCAGTTCGTGTTCTTTGTGAAAGTATATGCTTTTAACTAGTGCGTTTACACAAAGTAGAATATACACAGACATGGTTATGGCACTTTTGGATTTAGAGATATAGAATCATGCTTTATATCTCCTTTGAGTTCATTTGTTTGACTATTTCTCTTTTCTTTGCTGCAGTTTTGTTGTTCTCTGGACTTTTCCTTCTTAACTCCCACATTGGGGAACAAAAGGTCGACGCTAACTCGAAATCCTAAAGCACTTCATGTTCTTGAAAGACATGAGGATGTGCATTGTGTTTCTGTGGCATGTGTGCTCTTTTGCACCTACCCACCCACACACACACACAAACACACACACGCACGCACACACACGCTCACACACACACACACTTTACACACACACACCATATGAGTAGTGAATGTTTTATATCGACATGCACATTGATATGTTTTACAGACTTTACAGGTACCACAGACACTTAAGAAAATGAAATATCAAATGTCTTAGAACAAGAATTATAGATATTAAACAGCCCTCGGCTGCATTTCTCTGGATTTTTAAAATATTTTTTGTATCATCCCTTACATAATGTGTTCCTGAGAGAGGGAGAGAGAGAGAGAGAGAGAGAGAGAGAGAGAGAGAGAGAGAGAGAGAGAGAGAGAGAGAGAGAGAGAGAGAGAGAGAGAGAGAGAAAGAGAGGGAGAGAGAGAGAAGAGAGAGAGAGAAGAGAGAGATAGAGAGAGAGAGAGAGAGAGAGAGAGAGAAAAAGAGAGAAGAGAGAGAGAGAGAGAGAGAGAGAGAGAAAGAGAAAAAGAGGGAGAGGGAGAGGGAGAGAGAGAAACACAGAGAGAGAGAGAGAGAGAGAGAGAGAGAGAGAGAGAGAGAGAGAGAGAAAGAGAGGGAGAGAGAGAGAAGAGAGAGAGAGAAGAGAGAGATAGAGAGAGAGAGAGAGAGAGAGAGAGAGAAAAAGAGAGAAGAGAGAGAGAGAGAGAGAGAGAGAGAGAGAGAAAGAGAAAAAGAGGGAGAGGGAGAGGGAGAGAGAGAAACACAGAGAGAGAGAGAGAGAGAGAGAGAGAGCTGAAGTAGGTGTCAGTCTCTTCACTCATTTGCAAGCCCTTCTTCTTTGGTTATCACGGACATGGAGCCGTCCTGTGAGCAGGTACAGAATTCCTCTTTTTAATTGATGGTAATTTTGTTCCTCATAATGGATGTTTTGGATCGTATATATTGTATTTGTGGTCACTTGTAGATTTTGAAGATATATAAGCCGCCGGTTTGTGTATGCTGTGTTTAGACTTTTGCTTTACATCGAAACTTATTCGGAAACATTAATGACATTTTCTCATTATTTAATAAAATTTATTTAAATGTATTGTCATCTGCCGCTCAAATGTAGCTGGGTGTCACTTGATGGTTTGAAAATTTGTAAAATGGTAAATGCATTTACATTCCATAATAATGATTTCACACCATTATAATGTCACCGTTATTACATTCATGTTCTTTGCTTAAGGAATAGAAGTAACCCAAAAGAAGAATATACTACGTATTCAAAAAATATCTGTCTGTCCCTTGATCCTTCTCCACATTAACTAATTTATTTTACTGCTTTTGTTCCGTTTTCAAAGATTTTTCCTTCATCGCCCACATGGCATATTGTAGCACCTGCCAATTCACTGCACCCACACATACTGTCGCCCACTAAAACTGCTAATGCACCCTGAGCACTATACACTCTCACCCACACACAAATACTGTCGCCCACTTATGCACAAATGCAGCGAACACCCTCCTTCCCACACACACACACACACACACTCACACACACACTAATGCACGAGAGCCGAGAAAATATTAAGTTAGTAAACTCTTGGTTTTTAGTCTTTAAATGTACTCTGATTTTCAAGTCTATACAACTTGACGGTTTTTCTAAACACTACAGTTGTTGGTTTTCCTCATACATTTAGGGAGAAAATGTTTTTAGCATTATGGATTTTGCAAAATATTTTAATATTCTATTCCCCCACTTTTCTAAAACGGGTGCTGAATTATTAAGCAATATCAAATATCACAGGTATGGTCAGCACTAGTACTGTAAACTGTGAGGCCTTTTTTTTGTAGTTTTGCTTTGTATGTTGTCAACGCCTGGTTTAACTGCGTCACAAACTGCTGTGGTTACATCACAACATCATTCATGTGGTGAATCACCGTCCACAATAAAATGTCGGTCAGTGTGGTTTTGTGCCTGCGTCATTATTTGGGATTATTCGTCATCACGTGTATCAGTTTAACATGTACTACACTGTAAAAGTTTAGTTATCCTCCCCAAAATATATTATATATATATATATAAAATATTTCCCAGTGGAAAATTTTAAATAATTGATCAAAAATCCAACAGTTACTTTCCCTAAAATTAACCGATATATTTAAAGTTTATGTACTGGAAAAACAAGTTTATCATTAACTTACTGTATATATGTTTTTATTTGTAATACAAACCAATATTTGTATTGAATCCGAATAGAAATATTTACGTAAACGAGATTTGCTTGATTATTTTACTTTTATATACAAATACAATGATTCCATGTTACAATGTAAATACAACGTTAACAGTATATTTACTGTATTTCAAAGCTTTTGATTTGACTCATGTTTTTTAATTATAAATAGTTTTTGTAAAAACCGAGTCAAATTTCAGTGTAATGTGACACTTGGCTTTACATACAGAATGGATCATAATGAATGTCGTATGAGCGCGTATGGTCTATATGTAAATTACTTTAACCTTTCTGCTTTTGTCTATCTAAAGAATGTGTGACTGTGTTCTTTTTCACAAATTGATGTCACCTATGCACTTTGCATCAAAATTGTTGATCTCCTTATATTTATCTTTTTGGGGGGAGATCCGAAATCTGGTATTATGTTATGTTGCCATCTGTAGGTTGGTTATGCTCCAGTAAGGCCGTTCTAGCATGTTCTTTTGTCCTCGTGTGGATCAAGATTTTTTTCAACATTGAAGGACACTCCGGTTATAAACGACATGTCTATGTAAGGTTAAGGCCTTGTTTTCCTTGGTATTTATGCAATATAATGTGCCAGGCCTGAGAATGATATCCAGATGAATCCGCATTATTCCAAGGCTGTATTTCAATTTTAATGTAAGTTAAGTTGTTGGTGGATTTCAATTATATGTAGTCACTTATAATTGATATGTATTAACAAACCCACGTTTAACTGTCAAATCTTCTGCTTTAAAGCATTTATGAATCCATCACATAAAGATCCGTTTTAAGTGTAAATCATGTATATATTTGTGCAATTACAATATGTATAATAGACTGTTAACTTCCGAAACCGGTATCAAAATGTGCGTTCTTACAGTACTTTTTTAATCCCCTTAGACTAACGTGCCCCAACAGATCAATTCGTAAGATCATTCAAATTGATTTGATACATCACAGTTCGTGTGTACATAAATGAGAGCTAAATGTTATGTAACATCTCTTGATCAGGTGACAGAGATCTGAGAGCAGACTCGAGCATGATGGAGCCGGAGATCTCGGAGAAGGAACGTGACATTCTGAATGACACCGAAGAAGAGAAAGAGGTAAAGGACGAGAAGCCCTGTGTAAAAGAGGAACTGTCCGAGGAGCAGGAGATGGAGGAGCTGAGGGCACAGATGCTTCAGCTTCTGATTGAGCTGGAAGAAACCCGAGACGTCTCTCAGAAACACGAAGAGAGCTTCCTGGAGATGCAGGGTAAGACGCGGAGAGCGGATCCGAATGCTTATATCTCATTGGCATTTATTTAGGCAATTCACCCAGATGATCAACATGCACGTCATTACGGATATAACAGATCTCTGCTGCTTGGATGTTTTATTCTCTCAATCCTCTTGATTACTATTTAATTCTCTCGATTATTTTTATAATGTTCAGGACTCTATAACAAACGCTTCTCTCCATTTTAAACCCAGATATTGCGTACTTTTTTATTTGGTTTTTTGGTGACATCTTTAGCCGATCAAATGCCACTTAATAAGTTTATTCACCGTCACTTCCAGTCCATTCTGTTTCTAATCAAATGCAGATTTGTGCGTTTTCCCTTCTAGGGCCTTCCGTGGAACCAGCCACTTTCTTGATTGACACTTACTCATAAAGACATGATGCTTGACTATAGCAGTGTCTCTAATGCATTCAACTTCTTAACTCGTTTTAATGCACATGTGTGTATCGGTGTGTATATCTGTGCTTATTCACGTAACCGACACTTGAACAATCACATTACCACGGTATAAACCTCTCTAAACAGTAGTGTTACTGCCCACTTGCTGGGGGTATGCAAGTTCACCCCGAAATAAAACGCACACCACATGCTAGAAGTTATTCCGAAGAGCCAGGCACCTCTCTGTCAACTTGCCCAACTCAGACCGTCACTCTGTAGGTATCTTCAAGAGCACCATCCTCTCCGTTTCTTGGTTTGGATCTGAAGGACATGTTGTCTGAGATGTTCGGCAGATTCGATGCAGAAGAGATACAAAGGAAAGAAGACAGACGATAGGCCTCTGCAGCTTCGTTTCCCTGGAAAGACCCAGAATGTGCTGCCCGGACAGACCTTCACACCCACCCCAAGAGCGTTCGCAAGTTCTAGACGGCTTAGACCGCCAACTGGGAACACAGCAGGCCAGAATGGTGCTTTCAGGTCCGTCTGGCACTGGAAGAACTGCCCGCCGTTCTTCAGCTCCCCATCCCTTGGATGGAAGAAAGAGAAAGAAGAAAGCAGTTTGACTTTGTTTATCAGAGGGATTGGAGCTCACATCCAAGTATTTTGACGTTCCTGACCAAGAGGTGTTTTGTGGGGACAGCAGAGCCCATTCGAGCCAGGGATCAGAGTGTTGCTGTGGTGCACACATACCCGCTAGTCACAAGTACATTACATTCTGCAAAATAATTATAAATATGAATTACTTTAATTGTTTGTTTCCTGTTTTTAGCACCATGACTTGTTTTACTGAATGACAGACCAAAGTGCATGTCTCTATAAATACATCTCCAAGTCTCTTTAATGAGTCACCGGATATATAGCAGACTGACTTAAGGGATTCGGGAAATGATCCCCGGGCCCGTCGCCGGAGGCTGGTTTGTGTGCGTAACATGACAGGCATGTGAAAGGACAGCTGCATGCAAAGGAAAGATTCCAGACGGGTTGTCCTGACCGACAAGAGATTCCTGGATCATCTTTTAGTGATCATGCTTTACCGCTGCTCTAGTCATGAATACAAACCTGGCATTAGATCAGCATTACTCCCTAGAGCCGTCACATTTTTATACTCAGGTTTCAAGTTTATAGGAGATAACTTTATGGTTTTATTCTTATATCCGAGAAAGTCCAAGGAGAATGTTTGATTTAGAGGAAACTGTTGGACGAATGATGTATTATGCCATTGTACTGAATATCAGCATTCTTTCCAATTGGTTTTCTAAGTCGATATCATAAAAATGAAATTGAAGTTGAAAGGTTATCTTTCCGTTTCTCTAATCAGGACTTCTGGAGGATGAGCGATTGGCCAGTGCTCATCAGGCCGAGGCCTTCACGAGACAGATCCAACGTGTGCAAGGTAACATACATACTCTCCAAACACAAAAAGTGCGATGGTTTATCTTGTGTGTGTAGTGGACATACCCAGACACGCGTGAGAATGTTAAGACATCTAATAACTGTCGCAGTAAATACTTGTGTTGACTAAGTTTGGGTAAAGAATCGTTTGCAGGCGAAAGCTGAGCTGTGTGTTTCCCAACCTCTTCAGCCCAGCTTCGCTCGGTTCAGGAGGAGATGACCTGTCTGGAGGAGGAGAAAGAGATTGAGCTGCAGGAGGCGCGGGACGAGCTGCGGGTAGCACATGAGGAGGTTTTGATCCTGCAACAAGCGGCAGAGGAGGCTGCGGCTGAAAGAGAGAATGACATCGCCAGCCTGCAGGAGGAACTCTGCCGCTTGCGTGCTGAAATATCGCAACTCGACAACACGGGACAGGAGTACGAGCTGGAGATCGTCACACTCAGAGCCGAGATAGAGATGAAGAGTAAAATCCGTCAACAGCAGAGGACAGAGGGTGAGATCAAATCAAAGAGGTTCAATGGATGTGTCAATGAAAAAAATGCCTGACTTTTACCCTAAAATGTGTTTCATTTGTACTAAAAGTATAGGTCCATAGCTATGATACACATCTTGAGCTTTTGATATTGAGATGATTAAATGGAACAAAAATCTTGCCTATGAAGAACTCGTGAAGAACATACGCTGGTCCACTCGGGGATGCGTGTCAGAGAACCTTTCATAAAGGTTGAGTACCAGCAGCACTCATTAAGTGTTTTAACATATTAATTTTTAAACTTTTGAAATTACTTAAATAACAGTTTAGATTGTGTGTGTATTTAAATAAAAAAGAAGTATTTCTCATAAGCTCAAATATTTCTATAGAATTCACAAAAAATATAAGTTCTTATAACATGCTGCTTTTCTCATTAAAAAACTTTTTAACTTTTTTTCTCGTTGAAAAAAGTATTTGTTAATTTTAGAGAAAGGAAGTGTTGGATTTCGGATTTCAAGATTTTCAATAAACTATTCAGTTACTTTCCCCTGAAGAAAGATTTTTTTAAAGTTAATATAGTTAATTTAATTTTTTAAGTTAATATAGCAGTTTATTTTTGTTATATTTACTTATATTTAAATAAATCATTTTTTTACAGTGAAGGTAACTTACTATAGTGAGATCATGTACAATAATTCTGGAAACTATGCCTGAAGTTATTCGGAGGCATTTATATTAACGTTAGAAATTAAACATTCATAACGTTGACTAAACTTTACTATTCTTGCTTGATCTGGTTTTCCTCAAATGGAAAAGAGAAAAATAGGCTTGTGGTATAAAATCACATTTTGTTTTCAGAAAGAACATTTTATAAAGGTTACTAAATCTGCATTGATCGGAGCTAACGGTAGAGTGTTGTTCATGCAACAACTAATGATGGTCTTGATCGAAAGCAAAGAATGGAGATGGTGGTCTTTAACAAACTCAAATATTAATTCAATAAAACCTGTTAAGTC
The DNA here is from genome assembly GCA_033220385.1 of Triplophysa yarkandensis. Lineage (NCBI taxonomy): Eukaryota > Metazoa > Chordata > Actinopteri > Cypriniformes > Nemacheilidae > Triplophysa > Triplophysa yarkandensis. The sequence goes on along the minus strand of CM065677.1, from coordinate 4,053,982 downwards.
AAGAAGTTATCATTATAACATTTGACATTTGCTCTTCCTCCTGCCTTACAGTTTAAAGCAACAAACTGATCAAACTCAGTTCCTCGAGGACTGAAGCTTTGCTCAGTTTATCTCCAACTCCCACCTGCGTGGACGTTTTTAGTAATCCTGAAGATCTTGATTGAATGCATCGTTGTGCTTGATTAGAATTGGACCTCCGGCCCTTCTGGAATTGTGTTGGACACCGTCGTCTCCGTAGAGATAATGCACATACTGTTGCAAGCAAGGTCCTATAGCACAGGACGGCAAACAAATGTTTAGTCAATAAAAAAAGAAAAAAGAAATCTCAGGAAGGATAACTAATACACCAGGTATGGAGCACAAACAATGATGCGCCAATTGAATGAGATAGGACTGGGATCAGACATGACAGGAGCACATGTCACACCAAAACTAAACAAGAACCATGTGCCTTACACAAACAGAACTGAAGAGTTGAAGAGCATGTGCCAAATAAAGATTTTAAATTTGCTTTATAAACGCACAAGAGTTTCGGACCCCAACGCCAAACTCAAAGACTTATGCTCGAACAGGACTGAATGGACCATAACCTCATGCAATAACACAGAACTCAGGGCTGCCACAGGCCGGTCACAACAGGGTTGACATCACCATGACATGGAGTCATGTAGACCAAGCAAGAAGCATCCATTGACGTCGTTATTGATGTGACTCTCTTCAACTTCTTAGCATCCTGCAGTCATTGTCATAAATCACGTACGTTTTAATAAAGGCCCTGAAGCCTTTCAGAGACGCCTGTAGCACACACCGTATCGAGGCCCGGAGCTCTTTCCTGAATAGCAGATGGTGATGGTCATTCTCGATGATATGTGAAGATGAAGTAAAACTGACTACATGCATACCGTCACATAGTACAGTATGTAGTTGTTTCAGTCGATAAAACATGTTACACACAGTCCTGGCCCTCACTGTTGCATGAAGGTGATAAATAAGATCTTTAAGAGGAGTTTGATGGGTGAGGGGTACGTTTCCCAAAAGGTGACAAGTTGCATCGTTTCAGCATAGTTCAACGAATTCAAGGGTTTTCCGAAGCCAACGTTCCATCGAACATGCATGAAACAAGCAAAAGCATGATTACAGTCGTCAGATGCAATGCACGGTGTGAACATATATACCATGGTCATAATATAGAAGACGGTTTTACTTTACCACATAGGTGACATCATTAACTATGCTGTTTAACCACCCTAGTTCAATCGATAAATGTGCGACCAACCCACTATGTTTCCAGGAAACGGTAAGGAGCTTGTTAGTTTCTCAAACGACACATCGTACCATGGTGGTCAACCAGCAAGTTTTGTTGTCGTTGTTGGGGAAACGCCCTCCTGGACAAGTATTCACACATTAAGAACAAAGTTTTGAATACTTGACAAATCTCTGCCACGTTTCCGCGGTAGACCTAAACAGACAAACTGCTTCGCCAATCACTTTTCAGTAAGTATGTTATGTTATTGTCGTCAAGAAGTGAATACGTTGTCCTTTGGCAGCCACCACGGTGTTTAGAAGGGAAGGGGTGAGCGATAGGCAGGGCCTTTGGTTGCAATTCGTAACCCCACCACAAAATGACTCAAATAGATTCCAACACATTTCAGCATTACAAGACATTTCGCTTTATATTTCATGCTGTTTTCAACTTTTTTAATATTTCCTCTCCTTATCCGGTTGGTCATATCCTTATTCATGATAATAGGAAGGTGACAGGTCTCTGTTTGTGTGCATTGTTCGATAAAGGTGATGTGGGGGAGTTGAAGGAGGAATGCAATATTCTGAAGGAGCAATGTCGATTACTCCAAGAAGAAAACACGCGACTGACCAACAGACTACAGCTGTTGCAGAAGAGAAGGTGAGCCACACTTCTGCCATTTTATGAGATTTTGGAGAATGTTTTTTGTGGTGGAACTTTTTGTGACACAGTGGGACCCATGTACTGTATTACATTACTGTCCTTTATTCTCACATCGTACAAAACTAGTAGACATTTAATATATTGACCAATAAGCAATATATAAACATTGGTCCAGAAGCACTTTAGGTTTCAAGTCATAGACGTATTCTATGTTGAAAAAGAAAATCACGTTCTAATGCGTTATGTGTCGTATTTTATCTGTGATGTCACAGTCCAAGCGGTGCATATGTCCCTCTTAAAGAGGAACAAGAGGAACCCGAGAAGGCAAGAGACACGGAGTGTGGCACGGAGACCGACACTGCAGGATCCTACACACGCATGAACCAGATGAGCTCCAACTGCAGGCTGGTGGATACTGGAATCCAGAAAAACATCTCATTTGAGGGCAAACCCATCACCCCCACCAGCTGGACAGGAGGATTTTCCGAGATCCTGTCGTTGAGAGATCAACTCAAACAGACTGAAGAGAAAGCTGCGCAAGTGCAGAGAGAGGTAAGCCCAACACAACCCAAAAAGTTGAATGAACTTTATTGATAGTGTGTTCTGACTTTATGTTTTGGGTCTGCTAGTGCAATGGATTAAAGGAGGAACTAGGGAAGCTAGGGGAGATGTACGAAAGCAGTCAGAAAGAGCGAGCCGAGTTGGAGTTGGAGTTGTTGCGCTGCAGGGAGGAGCTGGAGAAACAAGCCAACGCGAAATAGGTATAAATGATGGACAATTAATGCACACACACACACACGCATACAGGCACGCACGCACGCTCGCACACACACACACAAATAGATGTGACCCTGCCTGTGAAACCCATATTTTGTGATTGAATTTTTTTAACTTTAAATCATTCTACACAATAATAAGAACATTCTGATACAATATAACATTGATATCTTCAACATTGACTGATTAAGAACAGAGATTGAAATCCCAGTGACATTAATAGGTAAATTCACATTAATACTTGTTTTTGCAAGATTTGATTTTCCTACTTTCAACTTAAACCTGGTTTTCACAGGCAGGGTCACAAATATATAGTGTGTGACAGCAATAAGATGAGAGAAGCTGTGCTTAACTGTGAATAAATAACGGCGTTGTGTCTGATAAATCACAGTTTTTACCTATTTTTTTACAAAGTACATATTTAGTCATTTCATTCATTAACAAAAAAATTGGACATCCAAATCAAGTGTTTTAATATTTTTTATCTTTCCAGGCGTAATGCTCATTACTGTAGATTTGTTGATGGCATTCTGAACTAGGCCTCTACCCAAGAGAAATGAGGTAGCTTTACTTGTGTTTTGTTCTTATCACGATACCAAATATCTTTAATGTTGATTATTCTTTATGTTGATCGATCTTTATTACATACCTATGCTTTGTAATACCTGAATGACTATTGATGTTTTGATATTTTCTCAATACCATAATTCTCTATGCTTTATTATACCTGATCAATATTATAGATGGAAATCCTCCTGTATTTTTATTTAAAGTCATTTTTCTTTATCAACGCCCACTACAGGTTTTCTCGATGGTACAGAACCTGCAGTCAAAAAATCTTTACTCAGCATCTGCATTATAGGCATTGATCTATGTTATGTTTATTCTTTATTCCTCGTGTGTTTTGCATTAGTTAATCGAATGATTTGGTAAATATTGTTGTAATGTATTCATGAATTAATTACTGGTTGTCTTATGTTGTTGTCTAGTTTACTTAAAAATGTAGAAAATTACGAGAAGAATTCCAATTGCAAAGACAAATCTTAAACCATAATCATTATATTAATCAGAAGATGTATTAATATTTTATATACTTACTTGTTTGTGTTATTCTCTAAGCAATGTGGGAATCAGTGTCTTGATATGAATTCTCATTAGCTATATGGCATATTTTAACTTTCACAATGCCATTGGGTGATAATGACTGCAATAATATGCCTGTTTTTTTACATTTATGATGCATGTTACAGCATGAGATGTAGACTATGTAGACTATAAGGAGTACATTAGTAGTACATCATTGTTAAAGGACTTTCCTAAGATTACGCCGATCAATATAAAGATCATTCAGATACCTCAGCATACTAAAAAAATTATATTTATCATACTTTAATGAATATATCAAATGTTATTTAAGAGGCTCTGATCTTAAGTGAGTGGCAATCTTTCTTATGAGCCATTATGAATACTGTATGTTTTGTTTTTTTGTATGTAAAGATGGTCCGACTAGGCCTACCACCAAATTGAATGATAAAATGTATTTATTTGTTACATTACGTATTCTGTTGTAGTCCAAAAATGTATGCATACAAATGATATTGCATAGAAATGTGTTTTGAATGTAGATCAAGGACCAATTAATTACCAACATGCAATATGGATCTTTTAGTTGGATAGAATTGCTTGTCATTGAAATTACTCTACGATGTTGCAACTGCTCTAAAAGTTATATTTCATCCCTTAAACAAAGCATTGAAACAATGTCTCGTAATCTATAACATGCATAGGCAAATCAGTGCATTTAAATATGTGATTGAATTTTAACGCCATTACAAAAATTACGAGATCATTGACAAATGACCCATGATGAAATGTTTTAAACAAATATAATTTTCTCTTTTTTCTATGGTCTAATGTGTTTTGCATGTCGAGATGATGTAGGGGTTGTAAGAAACCCAGATGACTCGCGCACTTTACTACGTGTCTCTAATTTCCTGTCTGGAAGTGAGTGAGTGCATAAATTATCATATGTAAAATAAAGCCAAACACTTCTGCAGTTGCCAACGACGTTGAATCATCTTCTTTTTTTTTTACACCTCTGCTGGGATGACAGGTGGAATACTGCATCGTTTAGACATCAATCTGTTGTTTTAAATTGAAGCGGAATGACCGTATAAGCTTCTTACACTTATGAATTTAAGACCATATGCTCATATTAATACTTTAACACTTCAATAGCAAATAAGTCATTCTGTATGCATTAAATTGATCGAGTGACCAAGTAGAATCCATATAAACCATGCGATCAAGTCGAGTTTGGAGAACCATCACCAGTTCATTGTAGTTTTTCGAACATCTACGAATAAAGAATAATACAATTGTCATGCACACTGTCAATGTCCCAGAAATGTTTGAATTTCTCCAAATTAAATTGACCAAGTGCAAATCACGAACTAAATTTGCTGCGCTGAGTCACTTGGTCTGCTCCGAACACAGAGAGGTCAGCCCAAAATAAACCCTGGTCAACACAAAGTGTGTCACTTACTACTGCATGTCTGCTTCATAGGTACTCAAAGGGTTTCTATTTAAAGAACCTTCCGGATCACACGACCCTGGACGGTGACACCATTTTATTCGTTGTTTGGTCCTGCTGATCTAAGAGTTTGGACAATTACTGTAAACGTCATTCTGTTGGATTCAGATCAGATATGGATGACGTCTCCATTAGCCATGCGGTCTGTAAAAAATGAAATAATGCTTATTATAAACATCGAAGTAAAATACTAAACAAGAGGAACAAACGATATGGTATCTATGATAATATGATCTATTCCACATAACCAATGTTTACATGACACATGTAACTAAATAAAAAAAATGTGCTGCATAATAAAGTAATAAAAATCTTGTATAATCTACAAGAATGAAAGTGACTTGATAAAACTAAAATATGTTCATTCACAGATTATTCATCATTCATACAGCAGATTGGTTCTTTGAATTAAGTAGTAACAACAAAAAAATACAGCCGAGCGCCACAGATGATCTTTTTTATCAAATAAACTCTTTATACATCATTATATGACATGCGCAGATTCTGTATGTTATTGTTCGTATAGTGCCTTCATGTTGCACACACACATAAGAAATGGGAATGCATAGATTAGATGAATCTATGACCGGACAGTGTTGATATTAAAGAGGTAAGTATGAAATAACAGCAGCGAACAACATGTATGGCATGCATTTTTGGTGAGCTGTCTGTAATTACGAATCCGCTTTTTATATTAATCATTTCTAATAGCGTGTCGTATATCCTATGTGACATGGACGCTATAATGCAAACTGCTGCCGGCATCATGCTCTATTTTTGTGACTTTGTCATGCGGGGCTTATGAGCGCACAGTTTACAAATGAGAGGACAGCCTCCCTGTTACTCCACCAAGCCAAAAATAAACCTGTCTCGACCGGCCAATGGCGAACCTTCTGAGTTATCCTTCGGCATTTGAACACTGTTTGTCATACTCCTGTATACAGCATGACATCAGTGTGATGTAATCCCGGGGGTCCTGGCTCCTTTATAAGCCCCTTCGTCCACCCTCTCTCCATTTCAAACCGCAACTGTCTTCTTTCAGTGAGACGTCTTCCTCTTTAACTTCTCTTGAAGTGATATCCGTCGGTCTTGAGTGTCTATTAAGACGCAACGACTACATTTGCCAGGATCCTGAGAATTAAAAAAGGGGACCGGTCAGCTTGTAAATCGTTAATCGGATAATCTATCACCATCTTGACAACAGTTCCTCTTTCACAAGTATCTGCGAAACCCTGCGTGTTTCTTCTAAACTCCGTCCGTGTTTTGATCTGCTTTACTCTGAAACTCTCTCTCAGCATTCGAAGTATAAAAGCAAGGCTCCATAATGAGCAATTACACGCATTTCGACGAACAGCCGCCCCAATACTACCAGGGCACAGACGTCGGGGAGGAAGAGGAGGAGGAGATGCCAGCCACAGAGAAAGACCTGGCCGAGGACGCGCCGTGGAAGAAGATCCAGCAGAACACGTTCACCAGATGGTGCAATGAACATCTCAAATGTATGAATAAGAACATCACGGACCTACAGAAAGACCTGAGCGATGGGCTTAAACTCATCGGGCTCCTGGAAGTCCTCAGTCAGAAGAAAATGTACAGAAAACATCACGTCAGGCCCAACTTCAGACAGATGAAACTGGAGAACGTGTCTGTGGCGCTGGAGTTTCTGGACAGGGAGCGCATCAAACTTGTGTCGATTGGTAAGAGACTTACCTCAAATATAACCAAGTTTAATGCTATTAAAGAAGTTTTCGTTGAAAATGAGAATGTTGGAATCATACATAAATAATAATGTTATATCATACATATTTGGACCTCTATCACATAACCATATCTGCCACTTAAAAAGTGAAGGTGACTTCAAAAGTGAACAGTCGGTCCATGCCAGCGAAGTGGAAAATAGGCCATGAATCACGCAGCATGTTTGTTGAAAGACATGTACGAGTTTATTATAGATCTGCCTGGCCTGCCGGAGTAATTTTAGTCTTGATAAGAACTGCTCTGAAATAGATTTGTATTGTGATGTAAAGCTGCAATGTGCTTGCAATGTGAACATGTTCCATATTTATAGCCAACTCGTTTAAAAATGACAGTTATCTGCTAATCACACAAGAAAGTCCCAAGCGTTCAAAGCATTCTCACAGCTGATAAAGTAAATGATAACTGAGAAATAGTGTGACCGGTGATTAATACCCTTAAATGCCCCTTTGAGTTTTAAATCTGCATAAATTCTTGTTTTGATGAGCACAGAGAAATGTATGTGGACGATTGCTTGTAACCAAACAGTATTTGGACTCCAAATGTATTGACCACATACTGTTCTAGTTCACTTTAGACTACCGTTGTCATTTTCCTACTGTGGTACTCAACGGAGTCCAATAACTGTTTGGTTACAAGCATTCATCCAAACATCTTTCACTATCAACAATCAAATGACATTACAGTTTTCGTTGATCTATTCCTTTTAATGTAAAGCCAGGCAAAAATGTTCGTAACCATCAAATTATAGCAAGCCTTTCATAATTTCGTTATTATTCAAATTGTTACTGAATTGGCTTTAGTACTATTTTATGTATAAAATTCTTTTTTAGAGACAGGGTCACATTTTATCAACCAAATTATGAGTTAAGGACGGGTTTAATGTTGAAATGTTTAACGTTTGTATTGGTCCTGTACAGACAGTAAAGCTATCGTTGATGGGAATCTCAAGCTGATTCTGGGACTTATCTGGACGCTCATTCTACACTATTCCATCTCCATGCCCATGTGGGATGATGAAGATGAAGAAGAGGTTAAGAAACTCACTCCCAAACAACGACTGCTGGGCTGGATTCAGAACAAGGTTCCAGAGCTTCCTATTAACAACTTCAACAGAGATTGGAGGGATGGCAAGGCCCTCGGTGCTCTGGTGGACAACTGTGCCCCTGGTAAGGCCAGATTCTCTGCTGTCATCTGACTCTGAACAGCTGTGGTTGGGTGGGGAAGTGTGACAAACGAGGTTCAAGCCATTAGTCAAGTCACTGTAAAAGGGTTATATTTTTAAGAGGATACATTTTATATCACATTTGGTAAAAACATGTAACAATTGGCCATTTTCACTCCTGGGCATAGCTTTTAAATAAGCCACTTTGCCAAATACAAGTTCCTGTGAGATCAGGCCGTCTTGGCCCTTCTTTTTTTCAAACGGGAATCTAGGGAAGAGAGGGATAGTGATCTAAAGTGTTTACTTCAGTGCAGCTGATTTGAAACAGTCCACATGGAGACAGTCATGACCATACAGGGTGCTACTGGCTTTTGACAAGTCCCAGCAACAAAATGTACTGTGTTCGTTTTTATTATATATTTAGGTTACATTGTACCACTTTTAAACAATTTAGGTTAACATTTTTAAACAGCAGACAGTGTCCATAGTTGATCCCTTATTTTTCAATGAAACGCAATGGAAACTTGCAGTCACTTTTACCTTTTGAGCTATATACAATAACTATTATGATCACTTAAATAATAATAATGTATGCACCAATTAATCTTCTGATGATCGGTGACGGCTGATGATTACGTTTAAGGACTCGACCAAACTTGGCCGATCTAACCAACCCATCTCCATGGATGACATCATTGCTTGGGGAAGTACATAATAATACAGCTTTTGTATGTATTAAGTTCTCTGTTTAAAGAATAGTTACATTACATATGTAACAGAACTACTGTAAAAATATAACAAAGTCTACACTCTTACTTTTGCTGACAAAAGGAAACCGTTGATCGGAGAGCTTTCATATCAGCTATAAACTTAAAGCATCAGAATCGGCATCCGAATCAGTTGAGAACAATTACAAAAAACAGTTCTTGGTATTAAAAATCCTGATTATAGCATCACTATTAATATTATAGTAAGATGAATAAAGTCCCGTTCACGCCCACTTTCTGTCGCCAACGGTAACTGTTGCTCATGTGGCTGGAAATCTCTGCATCTCCATTGAAATCAAAGACATTGCATCACTTTTTTACTAGGTAAAAAAGATTTTAAAAGATCTTATATGTGGCCCAAAAACTCACTTAAGATTATATCTCAAGAAATAAACTTATCACACAAATGATCTTATGATATTATTATCTTGTTGTATTTAGGTCTTTGCCCTGACTGGCAAACCTGGGACCCAAACCAGCCTGTGGAAAATGCCCGTGAAGCCATGCAGCAGGCTGATGACTGGCTCGGTGTTCCCCAGGTGAATGTCAAGAATAATTCTTTAACAAATGATAGTTTTATCCCCCACTCCAGTCTCAGTTTAGAATGGTTGTGTCTGGGTGTGGAGTCGTGTGTTAAATATTACAGGGCTTGACTGCTCCATTATTCTGGTGGGTAAAGTGTGACATTCCCCGGATGGTGTAGCGTGTGTGTCATAAATTGTTGGGGCTGAATGCCCTGCTGACTGTTGAGGGGTGTAAGGGAGGGGTCAGGTCCCTGCTAAATCCTGTCCTTGGTTTGTCAAGAGCAACTCTCCGAGCTCAGCACTCAGTGGATAAATATAGCATCTGAAGAAATCGTCTCCACCCCGTGATGGTGGAGCAAATGTGATAGAGAGGATAAAAATGGTGGACCTGGCAGTTTAGGGTGTAACCTCTATGAACTTGTGTCATATTTTCATATCTGTTCAGCAGTAGTTAAACTGTTCAGTAAAACACGCATAAACATGGATGATATACATATGGCGGACAACAAATGTTTTAGAAAGTTTTGGTGTTGATAAAAATGCTCCGTTGTAAGGTTGGCGAGATGGTGGTACTTTACTTATCATATAGCATGATATGACTCTTTGATTTACAGGTGATAGCTCCAGAGGAAATTGTGGATCCAGATGTGGATGAGCATTCTGTGATGACATACCTCTCTCAGTTTCCCAAAGCCAAACTGAAGCCTGGTGCTTCTCTAAAACCCAAGCAGCTGTACCCCAAAAAGGCCAAGGCCTACGGACCTGGTAAGAAATCTGGAGTGCACACTATAATCAAGTGTGCTTCATTCGGATATTTTTGACTTCCAAGATACATGTGTTTGGAATGATTGACATTGCTGAATTGTACTTCCTGTTTTGTTCTCAGGGATTGAGCCTCAGGGGAACATGGTTTTAAAGCCGGCTTTGTTTACTGTGGAAACGCTGGAGGCAGGACTCGGTGAAGTTATCGTGTATGTAGAGGACCCAGAAGGCCACACGGAAGAGGTGAGGGCAGGGAGCTGATGGATCTTTAACATGGAAATGTAAAGAAACAGAAGCTGTTCTTTTGAATATCCTGTTTAAATCCATGTTTACCTTTGTCAGGCCAAAGTTGTAGCCAACAATGACAAGAAAAGGACATTCTCTGTCAAATACGTGCCCAAAGTAGAGGGTCAGCACAAGGTACTATCTAGAATAAGAAGACGTGAAGTATTTTAATTTGTTTTTATTGGGATGATTAAGTTATTTTCCCACCTACCACAGGTGAAAGTACTGTTCGCTGGTCAGGATATTGACAAGAGTCCCTTTATGGTTAATGTGGCAAAAGCTATGGGTGATCCGAGCAAGGTTCAGGCACGAGGTCCCGGTCTGGAGCCAGTGGGCAACGTGGCCCATAAGCCTACTTTTTTTGATATCTATACAGCAGGTGAGAACAGTTTAAAGCTGTATTAAAGAAGTAGTTTTTCGTAAGAGAGAGTCCTCTCAAAATTCTCTTGAATTCCAGGTGCTGGGGCTGGCGATGTTACCGTGGTCATCGTTGATCCTCAGAATAAAAACAACACCGTCGAAGTCATTCTAGAAAACAAAGGTGATAACATCTATCGTTGCACATACAAACCTGTGCAGGAGGGACCTCACACCATCCATGTGAGCTTCGCCGGGCAGCCGATACCCAGCAGCCCCTTCAAAGTTAACATATCTGAGGGTGAGTAGCTGTTTATCTTCTTTATTTATCCGTCTCTTGAGTCCGTCTCCACTCAAATTTCCTTAATTACATTTAAAATATATTTGGACAGTGGCGTCCGTCAATGAACTGTCAAAGAAATACCCCCCAAAAAGTACTCCTGTTTATTTTTATAGCACATCTGAAACCCTCTGCTGGAGCTCCAGTTCAAATACTTCCTCCAAAAAAGAAAGGTGCGCCGACGCTCCGATCAGGCTTTGTGTGCGCCTTTCGTCCTCATCTTTTGATCTGTTATCATGAGCTTGCTTGTTGCAGCTTTTGCATTTGGGTGATATAGTATCAAAGAAGCTAAAGTATATTAAAATCATGGAATGGGTTAACTGCTTTCATTAGTAGGAATGGACTTTATACAAAAAAATTCAGTCATGATGGTGAGACACAGGATAATACATTTGGCCTATGTGATATTGATTTATGCAGCATTTTGGGCTATTAAAAGGTTTGGCATTGAAACACAGGCAAAGTTGTACTTATTATTTACATCATGGATGTCATTTGTGCTTTGGAAAAACGTTCAGGTCATTTTCAGCAATACCGCTCATGGAAAACTCAGCCTATTGCCTTTTTCTATAGTATAATGAACGTTACTAACAGCGCTTTTGTTGTGTGTTTTAAACAATTGGAGGATTTTATTGTAACGGTTTTTCGTCACTCCATCAGCTAGCAATGCCAGTGCTTGTAGGGCCACCGGCCGAGGACTGCAGCCTAAAGGTGTTCGGACTAAAGAGGTGGCAGACTTTACAGTTTTTACCAAAGGAGCAGGAACAGGGGAGCTTAAGGTTTCTGTGAAAGGCCCAGGTATGTGTGTTTCCTTAGTCACTATGCACATTTAATAATAATTGTGTTACAAAATTCAGCCAACACATGTTTTCAGGTGGAGCAGATGTACCTGTCAAAGTGCATGATGTTGGTGATGGAGTGTACAAATGTGACTATTGTCCTGTTCACCCTGGAAAGTATCAAGTAAACATCACATGGGGAGGCCAACCTATCCCACGCAGGTAAAAGCTAATAGTACAATCTGGAAAACTGCTGCAATCTAAATATACGCATATATTTAGTTCAGTCTCTGATTTAAAATGTGCTTGCTGCAGCCCGTTTGAAGTAGAGGTTAGTGCAGAGGCTGGACCACAGAAAGTGCGGGCCTGGGGTCCCGGCTTGAAGACTGGAATGGTTGGCAAGTCTGCTGATTTTGTGGTTGAGGCTATCGGCACAGAAGTGGGAACTTTAGGTAAGTCATTCTTGAAAGAATTTTTTTGTGAAAGAGGTATGAAAGATGACTGATATTTACACTCTATATCTTTTGCTGAAGGGTTTTCCATTGAGGGTCCCTCTCAAGCTAAGATTGAGTGTGATGATAGGGGTGATGGTTCCTGTGATGTGCGATACTGGCCCACTGAACCCGGCGATTATGCAGTGCACGTCATCTGTGACGATGAAGATATCAAACATAGCCCATTCATTGCACACATACTTCCAGCAGCCAATGACATCTTTCCAGAGAAGGTGATGAACACATAGAAGCCCCTTTGCCTTTCAAAACTCTGGCTTAAATCAGTATTGTTAATTTTTTGTAATTTCCTGTTCAGGTCAAAGCCTTTGGGCCAGGCCTGGAGCCCTCTGGAGTTATTGTCAATAAACAAACTCAATTTACAGTGGATGCCCGAGCGGCTGGCAAGGGCAGTCTGAAGATCTATGCTCAGGTGAATATAGGGTAGTGTTACACTATACAGTCTACACATCTGAAGTATTTTAAACTAGTGGCACCTTAGGAGTTAATTCTGGTTTCATAGTATTCTACAGTATGAGCACTTACAATATAATTATAGTGAACAAAGTACTACTAACCTCCTGGTTGGGTGTTTGTTTTGGGATGGTGCAAAGTTATTACATAAAATATACAGCATGTACATTGGTCATGTAGAACTAGACTGTAGAACAAAAACAGTACTTTTAAGTTTCTTATTGTCCAGGAAGCTTTTTAAATGGTTTACTGATGTGGTTTTCCATCAGGATGCTGAAGGCTGTGTCATTGACATTAAGATTACTGACAAAGGGGATGGAACTTTTATTTGTATGTATATACCAACCAAGCCAGTGAAGCACACCATAATAATTACTTGGGGGGAAGTCAACATACCCAAAAGCCCCTTCAGAGTGAGTATTAAATACAGTGATACTAATTCCAGTGTGGTCAAAGGCATCATTGTCATTGACTTCAAGTTTTTTTATTGTAGTTTTTTGTAGTTTTGCATTTTTATTCTAAGAATTGACCATTCAATTCAAAATATTCTAGGTTCTTGTTGGCGAAGGCTGCCACCCTGACAAAGTAAAGGTTTATGGACCAGGCGTTGAGAAAACTGGCTTAAAGTCTAATGAGCCCACCTACTTCACTGTAGACTGTGGCGAAGCTGGCCAAGGTTTGCTTACTGAGTTTACAAAAAATTTTCATTATTAGTTTTTCCTTTGTTTGGTTAACCATTCTAATTTTGTACTAGGTGACGTCAGCATTGGGATCAAATGTGCCCCGGGTGTGATGGGTCCAGCAGAGGCAGATATTGATTTTGACATCATTAAAAATGACAATGACACCTTTACTGTCAAGTACACACCTCCTGGCCCTGGCCGGTACACCATAATGGTGCTTTTTGCAGATCAGGTAGAAAAATACATAAATGAACAAAGGTTTAGTTATACGATAAAAAACACTGGCATCTAACGATCCCTTGGAAACATCTGTGTCTGTATGACAGGAAATCCCAAGCAGCCCTTTCAAGGTTAAAGTGGATCCATCTCATGATGCTGGCAAAGTCAAAGCTGAGGGACCTGGTCTGAACAAGACTGGTAAGGATAAGCCATGTTCCCTAAATAAAAATGTTCTGGGAAACCAGCTTTAACTAAATCAGTTATTAAATTGACTTACAGGTGTTCAAGTTGAAATCCCAACCCATTTCACCATCTACACCAAGGGGGCCGGAAAGGCTAAACCAGAGGTGCAGTTTAAAACAGCTGTAAAAGGAGACGCTGTTAAAGACTTTGAAATTATTGATAATCATGACTATTCCTACACTGTGAAGTACACTGCCCTTCATCAGGTTTGGATCTCCATTCAACATTGGATTAAATATTTTCATAAATGAAATTGCAAGTGTTAATTCTGGTATATTCTGTGTATATTTAGGGTGAAATGGCCATTATGGTCACACATGGGGGTGATCCCATTCCGAAAAGCCCTTTTAATATCACAGTCGCACCACCATTAGATCTGGGAAAAGTCAAAATTCAAGGACTCAAAGAAAGTAAGCATTTCTACTCACAGAGGATGCTTTTGTTTACTTAAATAACCCTTTCAATTCTCTTAATTTGAAATATATGTTTTACAGAAGTGGAAGTTGGGAAGGACCAGGAGTTTATCATCAACACTAAAGGAGCAGGTGGACAGGGGAAATTAAATTTGAACATAACCTCACCATCTGGCAGAGTGATACCTTGCAAATTAGAATCAGACAAGACAAAAGAGTCCACCTCGGTGAAGTACATCCCACCTGAAGAGGGTCTTTATAAGGTGGACATCAGCTATGATGGCAACCTTGTTCCAGGCAGTCCCTTTTCTGTAGAGGGGCTGATGCCTGCTGACCCTTCAAAGGTAAGATTGCAGCTGTCTAGACCATACTTGACTTTGTAAAAAATGAATGAGCTTTGTAAATGTATGTATCGTGAATTTCCACTAGGTGCGTGCATATGGACCAGGACTTAAGGGTGGTATTGTGGGTCAACCTGCACTGTTCACTATAGACACTAAAGGAGCTGGTGCTGGTGGCCTGGGTCTGACATTGGAAGGGCCCTGTGAGGCTAAGATCGAGTGCCAGGACAATGGTGATGGCACCTGTTCTGTTGCCTACCTTCCCACAGAAGCTGGTGACTACAACATCAATATTTTGTTTGGAGAAGCTCATATCACTGGATCACCATACAAAGCTGTTGTCAAGGCAGCTCTGGATGCTAGCAAAGTTCTAGTGAGTGGCCCAGGCATCGAGAGGGCTAAAGCCGGAGAGGTGGCCACTTTCACCGTGGACTGCAGCAGGGCTGGAGAGGCTGAACTCACTATAGAGATTGTATCCGATTCAGGGGCTCAAGCTGAAGTTCGCATACAAAATAACAATGATGGAACTTTTTCAGTCACATACACCCCCCTCTTTCATGGGATGCACACCATCACCATTAAGTATGGTGGTCAGCAAGCAGCCATGAGCCCCATACATGTTCAGGTGGAACCATCTGTGGACACAAGTGGAATTAAAGTGTATGGACCGGGAGTTGAGCCCAGAGGTAAAATATTAAATTTATTTCTTTATCAAAATCTCTTGCCAGTGGCACTGAAACTTTTATCAGATTGGGTTGTCTGGTTAACAAACCTACCCCTTAGGGGTACTAATCTATGCTTACCTGCATAAAAAGACACAAATAAATAAATAAATAAAATAAATGTAATTTCTTTTTTGTAAATCAAGGGGTCCTTAAGGAGGTCACTACACACTTTATTGTGGATGCGAGGGCTCAGACTAAGACCAAAGGGAATCACATCAAGATCTGCATTATCAACCCATCTGGTGCAAACACAGATGCATATATCACTGATAAGGGCGATGGAACCTATAGAGTGGAATACACTGCTTTTGAAGACGGTATGCCATGACTACATTGTGGAAAGAAGTTATTTAAACATGAAATGCCATTGAATGGCTCCCTATATATACATATTGGGTAGTACTTTCTATTTACATTATATATGTGGGTTTTCATGGATTGGAAGTGGTACCAAAGGGGAGTATGTTAGAGATCCAGCGGGCATGTATTAATAGGACATGCAATGTAAAAACGAAATAATGAAGTTGTTTCATCTCTAACAAGGACCTATTGCACAGTTGGCAACAATACAGCTGGTATTAAAATAAGTAACAGCTGCTCCCTTTTAAACCTGACCCTATTATAAACACTTACAGGGTTGCTACACAACCCACCAGCCATCAAACTCAAATGTCCCTCAAAATCAATCAAACTCATAATATTGAACGTATCTAACACCTGATCTTTACAAACGGAATTCTTCATGTAACTAAATTATTTACACTGTGTAGGTATGCATCTGATTGAGGTCTTTTACGATGACGTTGCTGTTCCCAAGAGCCCCTTTAGAGTGTCAGTTGTAGAAGGCTGTGACCCAACACGGGTTCGTGCTTATGGTCCAGGCCTGGAAAGTGGCCTAGTGAACAAACCAAACTGCTTTACAGTGGAGACAAGGTATGTTTTCATTACTATTATAATGTCTTGTGAGTCAAAAAGGAAATGTCCAGGTTTGGTTTGAAGCTGCATGGGTTTAGAATTGTGTATATTTCATGTTTCATCCATCCATCATCTTCAGGGGTGCTGGAACAGGTGGTTTAGGCTTGACCATTGAAGGAGCCTCAGAGTCCAAAATGTTCTGTAAGGACAACAAAGATGGTAGTTGCAGCGTTGAATATGTTCCTTTCACACCTGGAGACTACGATGTCAACATCACTTATGGAGGACAGCCAATACCAGGTAAAACGTTCAGAACTGTTACTGTTTTGATATATATGACACTATAAGTGCATTGTTCTCCAGCTGCATTCTTTTTCTAATCCTGTTTTCAGGCAGTCCATTCCGAGTGCCGGTGAAGGACGTGGTAGATGTCAGTAAGGTTAAGTGCTCTGGTCCTGGACTTGCTAACAGGGTGACGGCACATGTGCCACAGACATTTACTGTAGACAGCACCAAGGCAGGAGTGGCCCCCTTAGAGGTTCAGCTGTCTGGTCCAACAGGTGACATTTAGGAAATATAACAGGCTATATAAAATAACTGTTTGAATGCACAGTATTTACTTTTTTTTCTGGCCTCTGGCTGATGGTGATGTTGCTCTTATGTCCGACAGGGGCTCTTGAGCCAGTTGTTGTTAAAAACAACCGTGATGGAACTCATACTGTTACCTACACCCCTGCGCAGGAGGGCCCGTATGCTGTGACGGTCAAATATGCCAACCAAGAAGTACCTGGAAGGTGAGATCATAGGTCAACTGTTCAAATGCACAAGTTTGTCTCACCAAACTTTTTGGCAAACCATTATATAAAATAATATTTTCAGACAATATCCAATTAAAACTAGCACACATACATAAAGCTTTTTCAGGGCGGTATATTCTTAGAAAGGAGGGTAAGTATTCCAAACTCAATGAACTGACTTTATTAATTCTTGTTTTGCTTGCACACAGTCCATTTAAAGTCAACTCAGCCCCCTCACATGATGCCAGTAAGGTGCGTGCCAGTGGTCCTGGTCTGGACACTAAAGGAGTGCCTGCTAGTATTCCAGTGGAGTTCACCATTGATGCTCGAGATGCAGGAAAGGGCCTTTTGACCGTCCAAATACTGGTGAGCTTCAACCATTACTTTATGCGGATATCTTATTAACAAAGTGCTAAACATTTAAACTTTATCTTCAATTTAGGATCCAGAGGGAAAGCCGAAAAAAGCCAGCATCCATGACAACAGAGATGGGACTTACACAGTATCTTACTTGCCAGATATGAGTGGCCGCTACACCATCACTATTAAGTATGGTGGAGAAAACATCCCATACTCACCGTACAATGTCCACGCTCTTCCCACTGGTGATGCCAGCAAATGTCTGCTTACAGGTATCACCTTTTTTTTTGGTCGGAGATTACTGTTTCAGCGCTCTGCTTTTGTCTTGTCCTCATGCCAGTTTGAAATGAACTCATTTTTGTTTGCTTTCTTATTTCAGTTTCTATTGGAGGACATGGTGTTGGTAAGTCATTATAAAACTTTGGTTTGTTATACCCCATATGATAATTTGTGCTTTTGAGTTCTGATCATTTAAACAATGCTATTATTTATCATGAGCAGAAAGCCTTGGGCCCAACATTACGATAGCAGAGGAGACTGTCATCACTGTAGATGCTAAAGCTGCAGGGAAAGGGAAGGTAACATGTAAAGTACTGACCCCTGATGGTGTGGAGATGGACATGGATGTAATAGAGAATCCAGACGGCACTTTTGATATCTACTACACTGCACCAGAGCCAGGAAAATATGTCATTACAATCCGCTTTGGAGGACAACACATTCCCAACAGCCCATTTCAAGTCGTGGTGAGTGATACCGCTTGGCTTAATTCTGTATCACAGACATGATCAAACTATTAATACTGAACTTTTATTTACATTAATACCAATCTAAATTGTTTCTTTAGGCTACAGATCAGCCTGTTAAACCGAGGGTGGACACAAAGCCCATGTTCCAGCCCCTAAATTTAGTTATTCCTTTTACTGTCCAGCAGGGAGAACTCAGTGGTAACACATTGCATCATCCAATCCTTCTAATTTCTCTTTTACATCATATAGATTTGTGACAATCCGCATTTTGTTTGTTTTATCTTCAGGAGAGGTACGTATGCCCTCTGGGAAGACAGCCCGTCCTTTTATCAGGGATAATAAAGATGGAACGGTCACAGTGCAGTATCAGCCGACAGAGAAAGGTCTGCATGAAATGGATATAAAATACGATGGCAACCACATCCCAGGTTGGTCAGCTTAACACACGATATACACAACATGTAATAAATCTGACAATTCAAATGCAATTCACAGCATCACATTTTAATGTCATTTGATCACCAGGAAGTCCTTTGCAGTTTTTTGTGGATGCAATGAACAGTGGAATGGTGACAGCTTATGGACCTGGTCTGTGCCATGGGACAGTGAACAAACTTGCCAGCTTTACTGTTGTTACCAAGAATGCCGGCGAAGGTATATTAGGGTGTTGCATTCAGGTTACTCTAAAAGCATTATCATTCTGGTTAAATAAGCATTTAAAACTTGTGTTCTTTGGACAGGTGGTTTGTCCCTTGCTGTAGAAGGTCCATCTAAAGCCGAGATCAGCTGCAAAGACAATAAAGATGGTACCTGCACCGTGTCCTATTTGCCCACCGCACCTGGTGACTACAACATCATCGTAAAGTTTGACAGCAGGCACATATCTGGCAGCCCCTTCACAGCTAAGATCACTGGTATGACAAGCAACAGGGTCATTTTATCAAACTGCTGTTCACTGTGACTTTTTATATACACCATATCATATTTAACAACTGTAAATGTCATCATGTAGGTGACGATTCACTCAGGACATCTCAGCTGAATGTCGGCTCGGCAGCAGACGTCTCACTGAAGATCACAGAAACAGACCTGAGCTATCTGACAGCAAGCATCAAAGCTCCCTCAGGAAAGGATGAACCCTGTCTTTTGAAGCGACTGCCCAACCGACACATCGGTAACCGCAAGAAGCCATGCACTGCATTCTCTGTAGGTTGGATGTTGTTGTTGGTCAATTTTAGCATCTTTATTTTATCGTCTCAACAGGTCTATCCTTCACACCGAAGGAAGTGGGAGAGCACGAGGTCAGCGTAAGAAAAAGTGGGAAACATGTTACCAACAGTCCATTTAAGATTATGGTAGGGCCTTCTGAGATTGGGGAGGCCAGCAGGGTAAAGGCATTTGGTAAAGGCCTTGTTGAAGCTCACACATTCGAAGTAGCAGAGTTCTTTGTGGACACTAGACATGCTGGTAAGTTTAAGTTATGATTTATTACACATGGGTTAAAATAAATAGTGTTAATCAAAGTTAATCGTCCTTATAAAATCCTTTCTAAAGGATATGGAGGGCTTGGATTGTCAATTGAGGGACCAAGTAAAGTGGATATCAACTGTGAGGACATGGAAGATGGAACATGTAAAGTGACGTACTGTCCAACTGAACCAGGAAACTACATCATCAACATCAAGTTTGCAGATAAACACATACCAGGTCACCTTCTTATGTTTTATATTTATGCATTTGCCAGATTCTTCTATCCAAAGCAACATACATCTTTTTGGAACCCATAGGGGGTTAAAATCATTTATCCCTGAAACCTAATGTTTGACCATGTAAATGATACATTCAACAGTTTTTTTGGCCTTAGAATAGCTTGAATCTTAATAGTAACTCAACACCTCCACCTTCATTTGATCCAAATGAATGGATGTGATTGGTTACAGGTTTATGATGTCTTTAACCAGGCAGTTTCAAACCACACTTTTAATCCGTCTTTGGTAAAAGTTTGGTAAAAGAAAACACTGAGCAATGGTTAATAACGACCAATTTGAACATAGTTTTTCTTAAAGCATATTAAAACACAGCATAAACATATACACATTATAAAAAACTTGATTTTCATCACTTAAAATGCTTGTCTATTCCTCAGGAAGTCCTTTTACAGTGAAGGTAACGGGAGAAGGACGTATGAAAGAGAGTATCACAAGGAAAAGACAAGCTGCGTCCATTGCTTCAGTAGGTAGCACATGTGACCTCAATCTCAAAATCCCAGGTGAATAAAAAAACTACTGTAAATTATAAGCGTTAAAGTATTAGAAACACAAGTGTCATTACAACTCTTAATTTTTCACATAGGAAATTGGTTTCAGATGGTGTCTGCACAGGAGCGTTTGACTCGTACCTTCACGCGTAGTAGCCACACTTACACACGCACAGAACGCACTGAAATCAGCAAGACTCATGGAGGTGAGACGAAGCGAGAAGTACACGTGGAGGAAAGCACACAGCTCGGCGGAGACCCCTTTAGAGACGTTTTCGGGTCTTTTCTTGGAAGGGAGCGATTGGGTAGTTTTGGTGCAATGCGACAAGAAGGTGAAAATAAATATTATTCACACTATACCTTTTATTCTAATCACCACATTTTGATTAATAACCAATGACCTCTTTTAAGGTGAAACTGGGACTCAGGGTATGACAGCGCAGGTGACCAGCCCTAATGGCAATGTAGCAGATGCAGAGATTGTTGACAGTGGGGACAGTACATACAGAGTCCGTTTCATACCTGCTGAAATGGGTCCTCACACCGTCAATGTCAAATACAGGGGCGAACATGTTCCTGGAAGTCCATTTCAGTTTACTGTTGGGCCCCTTGGAGAAGGAGGCGCCCATAAGGTCAGAGCCGGAGGTACAGGCCTGGAGAGAGCCGTGGCTGGTGTTCCTGGTAGGTTAAAATACATTTAGACTTCACAAACACTTGTCATACAAGTCCTAATAATATCGACTTCATACAGACAACTGAAGTATTATAATTTAAGAGTGAGAGTGCAACTTCTCTTTCATTACTTTATGACAGCTGAATTCAGTATTTGGACGAGGGAGGCCGGAGCCGGTGGTCTGTCAATTGCTGTAGAGGGTCCGAGCAAAGCTGAAATCTCTTTTGAGGATAGAAAAGATGGATCCTGTGGGGTTATTTACATAGTGCAAGAGCCAGGTAATGTTCATGAGAAGCATTAATGGATTTAAAATTCTTCAAAATGAATAACCAGTTCAAACCATTTCTCCCATTCTCCATTTCTTCTATCAGGTGACTATGAGGTTTCCATAAAGTTCAATAATGAGAAAATACCAGACAGTCCGTTCATCGTTCCAGTGGCCAAACTGTCCGATGATGCACGTCGACTAACTGTTACAAGTCTTCAGGTAAGAATAGAATGGCAGCTGCTTTTCGAACAAAATGTTTGGTAAAAAGCGCTATCCAAATCAATGTGTACTGAGCACAGGGTAGTAAGTGGAATAACATATGATGACTTGCCAGAACAGCTCTCATTTCGGATATGGCTTATTCATATATGTTTACCTTTGAACTATAACTGGACTCCAGTGTCCAGGGTCATATTGTTGAGCATGGATTAAGTGTTCTCCAGAGCGTTCTGGCCAAGGGCATCACCAGATTCTTTTAACTGGGACACTGCCGTAAATCCTGCTACAAATTCTTACTGATGAAGTAGTCAGAACTAGTATATAATATATTTGAGACTTAATTTTTCAGGTAAGGGACCAGTTGCTCAAAAATAATCCGATTTTGGCATATAGATTGGATAGAATCTTAAAGATGGGTTGTTCAAGAAAAAAGAAAATCAGATGTAAAATCTTTCAACAAAATAAGGACCTACATAGAATACTGGTAGTCCACATTTAGTCATCGGTTAAGTGTGTATTTAGATCAGGTTGATCCAGTTTAAATGTCATAAAAACTTTGAGGGGAAATCAAGTTTTTAGGGACCTAATGAACAAAAAAATGTGTTCTTCAACTGCATTTTTCAAATGCATCAGCTCGAAACCCCAATTTCTTGTCCCATCTCTCTATCAGGAGAAAGATTTGAAGGTTAATCAAGAAGCTTCATTTGCTGTTCAAAGGAATGGGGCGAGAGGTGTAATAGAGGCTAAAGTTCACGCCCCATCTGGTGTGATAGAGGAGTGTTATGTAACTGAACTGGACAGTGGTGAGTTATTGTTTCATTTGAAGTTCTTTCTTATATGTTAATGCAGTGACATATGGAGTTAGAAATAGAACACATACTTTCTTCATCTTTTTGTAGACAAAAGTGCAATTCGGTTTATTCCACGTGAGAATGGTGTTCATT
>CM065677.1:4003701-4026201 GCA_033220385.1 Triplophysa yarkandensis | reverse complement strand
TCACAAATTCAAAACATAACCTAAACTAGCATGAACAAATGCTAACTTAAATAAATTGTTACTGAGTGTTAGTTCACTCAAAAGTGAAAGTTGTAAGTGTTAATGCATCTTCTTCTCACTTGAACCTTGTGAGACTTTCTTCTTCAGAACACAAAAGAAGGTATTTTATTGAAAACTGGCACCCATTCACTTGCATTGGTTTTGTGTCCATACAATGAAAGTGAATGGTGCCAGTTCTGTTGGGTTGGGAACTTTTTTCAAACGATCCTTCTCGTGGATTCCCTGGGAGATAGAAAGTCATAGAGCTTTGAAATGACAAAGGAATTTTTGGGGTGAACTATCAATGTAATAGACATCTGCTGACTGATGGTGCTTTGCATCATTTGCGTGTAAATATGTATTTCTTCACTTAACATTTTGTATTCTTCAGTGATGGAGATGCCATTAAGGTATTCGTTCGAGTTCGACCGTTGACTCAGGGCACCGGGTTAGCAACAGATGGCGATCACAGCTTGTGTTTGACAGTGACTTCTCCTCAAACCGTCAGACTGCACTGCAAACCAGAGCCGAGAAACTTCACGTACGATCATGTTGCTGATATGCACACAAGCCAGGTGTGAAGTACGATATATGTGTCTTCTTTGGGTAAGATCACTTGAGAAACGATCTCATTGCTGATGTCTCTGTTTTTAGGAGGAGGTTTTCTCCAGTGTAGCGAAAAACATTGTTGAGTCCTGCATGAATGGATACAATGGCACCATTTTTGCCTAGTGAGTGCCAACAATCTTCTCACAGTGTTAAAGGCTGTAACAAATTTAAGATGATTGTTTTGTTCTGTTTTTCAGTGGACAGACGGGCTCAGGAAAGACGTTCACAATGCTGGGTGAGTGCTTAGATATTTAGCATTCAAGCAAACAAATAGTTTCATGTAACTTAAAGTGATAGTTTACCCTCCTTGTCATTTTAAAAAGTTTCTTTCTTCACGACTTTCTACACAGAAGATTAAGTGTTATGTAAATGTTTGACCACTCTTGCAGAATCTTTAAAAATGTAAGCCCAAAAAGGATCATGCAAGATAAATGTTTTTTTTTATTAAGTATTGTACTGAATAAGATATTTTGTACATAAGACGTTTACACAAAGTCCTTAAGACAAAAAACTCAAATTATTAACATAACCCTGTGCAAAAGTTTGGGAAACCCTGGTTCTAAATGCTGTGTGTGGTTACCTGGATGATCTATGGCTGTGATGGTGTATCATTACATACTTTGTTTATTGTTTGTCAAACATCTTATTCCGTCAGTACTAAATAAAAAACCCACATTGTGTCTTCATATTTTACGAGTGCTCAGATTTTTGCATAATGCTGTATGTTAAACAATGTTGGTACCCAAAAAGCAGCTGCACTCGTTCACATTTATTGTATGGACAGAAATCACATGCAAGTGAATGGGTTCCAGCTACCAAAATTCTTCAAAACATCTTTTTGTGTACTGGTGAAGAAAGAAACTCAGAATGTCTTTCCATACGTTTTTTTCATTCCATTAATCATATATTGTTCTAGTTTCATCACGTAATCATCTTATTTTGTAATCAACTGCAAAACTATTCAGATGTTTTAAGTGCTTATTTTATTTGTTCAGGTCCATCAGAGCTGGATAATTTCTCAGATGAGCTACGAGGTGTGATTCCACGTAGTTTTGAGTATCTTTTCTTTCTCATCAACAGAGAGGTGGAGAGGGTGAGATGAACTCCATTATATGATAAATTAATATGGCACATTTATCGCCGTGTCGTGTAAATGGATTGAAATAGAGAAGAAAAAACTACTGCATTTGAACATTTATTTTCTTGTTTTTTGATATCCGTGTTTATTCTATCATGTCCTTATGTTTAGTGTAAATCTGTGGTCCCTTTATTTCACAGCCCTGTTTGAGAACACTTTTCCCCTTAAATTTACAGATAAGGAGGCAGAATGATTAATTTACTTAAAAACATTTAACAGTGCTGTGGTATGTTTTTTTATGTTTGTTTTGCAGTCTGGTGGGATGAAGAGTTTCCTGTGCAAGTGTTCATTTATTGAGATCTATAATGAACAGATATATGACCTGTTGGACAGCGTGTCCACCAGCCTATTTCTGAGAGAGGACATCAAACGGGGCGTCTTTGTCGAAGGTGCCGTAGAAAAATATGCAGCATCTGCCGCTGAGGCTTATCAGGTATGTTCTGTAGATCTAGTCTATTGGCATTGAATTAGATGCACAAAGATAAATAATGTGTTTCATAATGGACTAAATAGCCTAATTTTAAGCTAACAATGTCTTAGTGAATGATTGTTCTTTTTCCTAATAACAGTGGCGTTATGTATGTGTTTGAAGGTGTTGTCTATGGGTTGGAGGAACCGGCGAGTGGCATCAACATCAATGAACCGAGAATCATCTCGCTCACATGCTGTATTCACCATGACCCTTGAATCAAAGGAGACCGGACAGGGAGTGGTCAACATCCGAACTTCTCAGCTCAACCTGGTCGATCTCGCTGGGTCAGAGAGACAGCGTGACACACATGCAGAGGGTTCACGACTAAAGGTGCTCATGTAATAATATGGACATTAATGGATAAAATTAGCTTTAATTTTCGTCAGTTTTTGCTTCACTTTTTGAATAAGCTGTCTCGGTATTTTGATCATTAAAAGAATCATTCAAAGAGCCATTGTTAACCTAATACCTTTGACTCCTGTATGTTTAGGAGGCGAGCAGCATAAACCGGTCACTGATGTGTTTGGGTCAGGTGATCATGGCCCTGGTGGACGTGTCCAATGGAAAGAACCGTCACATCTGCTACAGAGACTCCAAACTGACCTTCTTGCTCAGGGTTTGACTGCTTTCAGAACATGTCTCTGAATGTTTATTGATGAGTGAATTGTTTCTGACCGTTGTTAATGTGATTAGGACTCTCTTGGTGGAAACGCTAAGACGTACATCATTGCTAATGTTCATCCTGGCTCCAAGTGTTTCGGAGAGACACTGTCAACCCTACACTTTGCTCAGCGAGCCAAGCTCATCAAAAATAAGGTTTTTGTTGCAAGCATGCCTAGCTTTTCTAAGGAATGCATTTATACAAATGTAACTATAGTACGAAGATTCTTGGTTTGTCTTTAGTGTTTACAATACAAACATTTTTGTTTTTTAGGCTATGGTGAATGAAGATACTCAGGGCAATGTCAGACAACTACAGGCAGAGGTCAGAAAACTGAAAGAACAGCTCGCAAATGCTCTTTCACAAACACATAAGACAGAAATCGCATCAGCAAACCAACACACAGGTACACACACATCTAACACACTCATGTCCAGACAGACATGATATCCGGAACTGCTTTGAATTGGTCCAGTTTTTCTTGTTTTAAGTGATGTTTATGTTGCAGTTCAGTCCAATTGTGGGGTTTCCTATAAGGCACAGTTCATTCAGGCCATGCAATTCTGGAAGAAAGGACAAGAGGAGAAGAAGGTGAATTTTTTAGAAGTTTTTCACATTTGTTAAAGCTGAAATTCAGGATTACTGCGTTTTTGCACTTGAAAAGACAAAAAAAAGTGCTTTTATATACAGTTTTACATTGGTGTCTTGTTTTCAGGTGCTTAAGGAGAAAGTTTCTCAGCTGGAGGCTGCTTGGGCTCAGAAAGAAAAGTTCATTCAGTCCAATCGTATGATCCTGAAGTTCAGAGATGATCACATTGCTCAGCTGAAGAAAGAGCTGCAGAGCGGCCAGAGAGCAGAACCTGAGGATCAGATCCATCAGCTGCAGGAGGAGATACGGCTGCTACGACATCAGGTAAATCTTCACTTGATCTGAACCCGATCCCCGTAAATACCTCAATGAGATGGTATCATGTATACACAGAATAAAGACAATGGGGGTCATCCCTAATCAAAGGTCTTATTTTTTATTTGTCTAGGTAGACCATCACCCGAGGATTATGCGCTATGCAGCGGAAAACTGTGGTTTGCGTGAGGAGATCAGAGCTCTGCGGAGTCTGGATTCAGTCATATCTGCTGGTGAGCTGGAGGTTCAGTCTTTGACCACTCTTGAGAAAACCTTCTTACAACTCCTGGAGGCTCAGAGAACAGATGACACAGTGGAAGGTAGGAATGACCTGATCTCTTCAGGTCACATCAGATGCCTCACCAAAAACAATTTAGTTTACTGTGTCAAAAGAGTTGATGCAGTGACGTCATATCGTCTATAAGAAATGTACAATCTGAAGGCAAATATGGAATATAATGATTGGCATGTGGCACTAGACATCACAATATTCATTTTAATTGACATGTGTTTAACACGATTTGCATTATTTTGTGCAGCTCCTACCACCTACTCTACACCTGTCACCATGGAGACGTTGTCGTCAATTTCTGTGGAGAGGATGAAAGTTCAGCTGCTGCAGAAACAGTCCGAGCTCACTGCAACAATTCAGGCCTTTGAGGAGTTTAAAGAGATAAACAAGTATGTTAGCATTACATGACACATCCAATACCCTGCGTCTAGATGCCTATCATGCTTGTCTGTTGTGGTGTTCAGAAAACAGCTGGCTGAGTTGGAGTCTGAGAAACGTTATCTTGAGAAATCCAACAATCATCTGGAGAAGATCCTGGATGCCACTAAAGCGCATAGCAAACAGGAAGTGTCTCAGCTCAACAAGATCCATGCTGAGACTATTAAGGTGTAGTGTAAACGTAATCTAACAATAATACAACTATATTTAGTAATGATTTAATAACCGAATCTTTTATTTTAAGGTAAAATGTTCAGAACAGTTCTGTTTTAAAATGCTCTTCATTTCATTGACTTTGTGTTCCTCAGATCTTAACTACTCCCACTAAAGGCTACAACCTGAGAAACCGTCTCGTTCCGCTTGCTAGCCCAGACCACCTGATGGGACTGGTGGGAGATGTTGATGATATCCAGAATGAACAGCCGCCTCCTGAAATGACTGAGCTGGCCTGTGAAGCGCTGACTGAAGAGCTCAAGCAAATGCAGGTGCAGCTCACTATGGATGAGTATCTCAGCCTTTTCTGGTTCTCCCGAGGTCTCATGATGTTTTAAGTTTAATTTGATCAGTTTTAATGTTTTCTGCATGCATTGACCTGGCTTTAGGAACAGGCTCTTCATGTTCAGGGTCAGTTGGATGACGAGGAAGCGAAGAACAGGAAACTGCTTCAGCAGATCAGCAAGCTGGAAGAACAGCTTAACACAGTGACTGAGCAGTCCAGTCGCACCGAGGAGGTGAACACTTATGTGATGAGATCAGATTTCTGTTTGGCTGTGGTCCTGCATGTTGTGGTTTCATATCCACTCTGTCTACAGATGTTAAGCATTGAACGGAGCTCAGTCTTGGAGCAACAGGAACTTCTCAAGGAAAGAATCAGGACACTTGAGCAGCAACTGGAAGAAGAGAAGAAAGAGATGACCAGTGAGTGTTCAGCTCTTTCAACACAAATGTCAGACGTTCATCAGTATGATATCATAAATCTGTGTGATGGCAGTGGTGCGTATGGAGGTGCGAGACTTGCGCGTGGTCCTGCAGTCCTCTGATAAACAACTGGAGGACGCTTGGACAGAACTGCAGAGACAGAAAGAAGAACATGAGCGAGAGAACACACAGCTGTCTAAGAGTCTGATCAGCACACAGCTGGAGTTGGACAACGTCAGGTACAAACGCAATCGCGCATCACTGCAGCTATAGACAGCTGGTAAAACGCTTTGGAAATGTACTTATTTATTGATATTCTGTCCTTTTTAGAAGCATTTTAAACTCATCAAAATTTTACATAAAACAAAAATAGAAGAAAAGTTGATTATTATTTAATCATCTTTAGTGTATTGACTTTTTAACTATTATTTATAGAAATGGTCATTTTCTCAGGCAGACCCTGAGATGCTTTTCAAATTTTGTAAATTTTGCACTCTTACTGGCTGTGTTTTCATTACTTTTAAGTTAGTCATCCGTTTAAAAGAAAGTGTCAGTTTTATCATAAAAACATAAATGTTTGCTACATTATGTTTTGTCAACTAGTCTCAGATATGTGGACATAAACCTTCAGACCTTATAATGAGAAAATAAGAAACATTTCATTTGCTTTTCCCAAAACATTATATCTGTAGACAGGTGTTTAAAAGTAGCATGCCAATAGGTCTTTGTGAAGCCCTGTGTAATGTTTTCTTTAGGTTGGAATGGGAGCAGGTGTTGGAAAAGCAAAGTGTCCTCCAGGACGCGTTTGATACGCTGCAGGCCGAGTTTCAATTTGAGCTGGATCAACAGCGACAGCAGATGGATCTCAAGAACAGAGAGTGTTCAGAACAACAAACCCAGATCAATGTGAGTTTTTTTTGTTTTCAGTTTACCACTGTTTTTCTGTTATGTGATGTTTTCATTTGCCTTAATGATATGTCCTGATTATGGGATGTATTGAAGGGTTTGATTGTGTTTACAGGAGTTGCAGCAGAGTCTGCAAGCGGAGAAAGAACAGAACAATAGCGTGAGATCCCAGCTGACTGCACACAGAGAGAGTGTGTCCAAGTGAGTGACAGAGATGCACTTCACACAATGACTTCACCAAGTTCATCATTTCTACAATCATTTTTTGAAGTACTCAATAGTGAACCCCGACAGTGGGTTTGAGGGCTCTCGACAACAACACAATGACTTGGCATGTGATTTGAGAAAGGCTAAGGTGTGTTTGTGTGTGTGTTTCAGAGAGCTTGTGGAATCTGTAGAGGAGAATGCTTCACTGAAGAAACACATTACTGACCTGACAAACAAAACCCAAAAGCAGGTTTGTGTGCCGTTTGTGTATTTTAAATGTGTTGTGCACGTGTCTTTAGACATTCTGATATGTATTCTGTGTAGAGTGAGGAGATGGATGCTCTTCAGCAGAGTGTCTGTTCAGCCAACACCACCATCAACAGCCTCAGTCAGAAGATTGAACAGGACAAAGTAAGTTTACACAATACAACTCATCTGTCTTATCTTTACATATGCTGTTAATAATCCTTACAAATTGATATACGGTAATGAATATCAATGGATTTGTAAAAACCGAGTCCTTCTTACTGATTTATTACTTCCAAAGTAATAACAAATGTTTTATTGCAAAGACTAGAATTAGAAATAATAAATAAAGGCAAAGATTAAGCTAAGAGTCACAAGCAAAAAAGTATCTGAAGTAGAACTTGAAATAAAAAAACAATAAAGTTTAAAGAGTTTTAAATGTCAATTATAAAAAGAGCATGTCATAGCATCTGTAGAAAAAGTATATAGTTTTAAATAGCCATTTACTGAGATATTAATCTTTATGATTACAGTCTTGACTAGACCAGAAAGCTATTGTTGAATTAAACCTGAGAATGTTTGTAGGATGTGGTGCTGGAGCTGATGCAGGAGACCAGAGATCTTCGCAGTGAAGTTGCTCAGAAAGATCAGACAGTCTCTCTATTGCGTGGAGAGATCACTGACATCAGTGTGAGTTTCTGTTCTTGCTCCTGCACACACAACGAATGATGTTTCTGAAAGGTTGTCTTAATGTTGTGAGTAATGTACCTGCAGGTAAAGTACAGCACAGTGTGCTCTGAGAAAGAGCAGATGAATGAGAAGATCTCACACATGGAGAATGAACTGCAGGAGATGCGTGAAACTTCAGAGAGACGTCTCGCTTCTGACCGTGTAGAGGTGTGTCTTTTTGGATTTGCTTGTTTCTTCAAGCCTTTTTCTAGAGCCTAGATTATACGATTGTGTGTGTGTGTGTGTGTGTGTGTGTTTCACAGCTTGAGCTAATACAGGAAGATCTGGCATACGCTACAGATGAGGTGGAGAGACTCAGTAAAGTGGTAAAAGAACAGGAAACGTTACTGGAAAATTCAAAGAACCTGAACATTGAGAGGGATAACAACATCAATACACTGAAGGAACAGGTACTCTCTTACATATTGACTTAAGATTACAGAAATATAGAAGACAGTTATTTTTCAAGAAACTAAAATAAAACTGAAAACAAGACTGTACTAACTCCATTACTAACATATGTTTGCAGATAAAACAGCTGAACGAACAGATACACTTGTTGAAAATGAAAGAATCTGTCAATCAATCTTCAGATGTCTCCTCTACACCTAAAGGGAAAATCCAGGTGTGTGTTATGGTTATAATTGAGATAAGTTGGATCTTTAGTTTACTGTTGAATATCTGTAATTGTGTTTCAGACGCCCCACACCCCATGTGGCTTCAGCTCAAATCTTTCTCAGGTGTTGGAGTGTCAGGAGAGAGAGCTGGAGAGCCGGCGTTCCTCCATGATCACAATGGAAGTTCTGTTAGAGGAACTCAATGCTGAACGCACAGCCAAGAACCAGGAGATCGACAGATTAAAGGTTACGTTACCCAAGCAGAATGTTCAGACTTCCTGTACAGCAGGATCTTAAAAACGTTTTATTCATATATATTATTAAAACACATAACCACCATCAAAAACAAAGAATCCACACTCAGAAAATATTGTAAAGTGTGTTTACTTGGGTTGTCGCAGAACAATAGTTCTATCGTTCACCAATGCAGATGAAATGTTACTTCTCCATGTATAATAATTTTAACACCCAAACATTCATATGTTTATTAACTAAGTGTGTTTGTTTATAGGCCCAACTGAATGAAAAGGAGATTGTTCGAATGGAAATTCAGACATTGTTGGATAAGTTTTACAGCGTTCAGAAAAACAATAATTCACAAGAGTAAGATATCAATTCACTCATTAATAAATGTAATCATTTCTTTACTTACTTGTTCTGTTTTCTACCTTCTTGATAGAGACCTTCAGGAGGCCATTCACAGCTCTGCACTGAGAGAACTACAGGAAGAACGCAAAATCAGAGTATGGCAATAAAACATGGAGGATTTTAAAGAAATTGGCATGATTGAATTATGGCCTGATAGTTATGTACATTTGTGCCTTTATTTATTTTTATGTGTACACATGTGCTCTCTTAAAGGGACTGAGTAGGTGTAGAGGTGTAGTCTCTTACATTCCCTTGCACTTATTATTTTACATTAATATTCTTTTAACTATCAAAAATTAAACACTCAACATTCATGTTAGGAACTTAACACAATGCCCAAATATAGTGTGTGTATGACGAGGGTAATAGTATCTTGCCTCTTTGGACTGAATTACTCTAAAGTTGAATCTGTATTTTTTTATCAGAGCTCCTTGATGACGAAGTTAACCGATGCTCAAACAGAGTAAGTGCATTTCCCAAAAAGTACACAATGTTAAAGAAGAAACATCAAATAATGTACATAAATTGTCAGATTAAGAATATGTGATTAACCTAATTATCTTTGTCTTCTGACTTTAGGGCATGACATTTTTTTCCTCTGTATTGTCCTATTGACGTATCTATTGTTGTTTTGTGTGTTTTAGGCTTCAGCGTAATGAAGCGACTCTTGCCCAGTCTCAGACGTGCGTGCAGGAACTGACCACTGAACTCAGGAATCGCTGCTTAGAGCTTCGAGATCTGAGACAGAAAGAGCTTCAACATGAAAAGCTTCAGCAGGTCTGAGAGCAAGTCAATTTCTAAGCCATTTAATAAGAGCTTCGTATGATTAGCGTTAGATGTATGCTTTGCTTAACAGACTTATTACTCATGATGTCATGCAGGAAGCGGAGGTTTTAAGGAAGCAGGTGGATCATCTGGCTGAAGAGAATGGAAAACTGTTGGGACATCAAAACCCCAAGCAAAAAATTGAGTATCTTGTCAAACTGAAAAAAGAAATCACAAAACTACAGGAGGTCAGAGAAGCACGTAAACCTGCTGAAATGGAATCAATAGCTTTTCAACTAAACCTGTGTGTTTGTGATTGCAGGAGAACAGCAAACTCAAACAGTGTCTACATATGGAAGAGAGTCCCACAGCAGGCCCTGTACATCCTTCATCAGGACAGTAGACCTAAACTTGATCTCGTTTTAATGACTAAATTACTTTTAAGTCTCATCCTTGCCTTCATTTGATGTCTGTTAATGTTTTTGTCTAATTGACTTTTGATATTGTGTTATTTCATATGTATCTGAACGGTAGCTATTTTTACACAGTAAATAACTTGTAATTATTTTTCTATGAAATGTGTCTATTAAAGCAACCTGACAGTAAACATTCCCTATTTTGTATCGTGACAAACAAACGAGAGGGTTTTATATTGTGTTAATGTATTATGCATTTTAGAGTCCATATCCATTCCTTTAGGTTATTTGTAAGTGCGACTTATCTTATTGTGCGGGTAACAAATCCTTACAGCCATTATAATGGAAACTTTCCATAAATTATTGGTCAAATGTTTGCAAACATACTATTGAATTAATCTGACGTCTTATCTCATAATAGCCATTATCCAGCACCGTCCTCACACTTAATGACCACATTCAAAGACCTTTATTAACACATTAATATGGATCACTCATTAACACAAAGTGCCGTAAATGGTCAAGTGAACAATTTACATTTAGCCAAGAATATTTTAAAGCCAATTAGACAAACCTCCAGTTTAGAATGCCATTTAGACACCAGTGAATGTTCTGCAGTATTGCATTAAAGAGATGATTTACCCAAAAAGAAAATCGTCTCTATATTTTGTCATCACGAACCTGAAATATTTTTTTCTGCAGAGCACAAAACACATTTTTAATTATGTTGGTATACAAACAGCAATGGATGCCATTAAAAGGCCATCCAATCTTTTGTGTTTTGCAGATGAAATATAAATGTCATTCAAGCGTCCAAACAATTTAAACATAAAATAACATCGGCATCGCACTTAATAAAGCTTGACTGTATTTATTTAGAATGACTTATATGCTCTGCGCTTTTCATTTCAATCAATATGCATGAATGTTTTTTAATAAGGTACTTGGAGTTTAACTTAAATGAAAACTAATTTAAAACAAATTTGCTATCATTACAATTTCATCAATACAATGTACCATATATCACCAAAGCTTGAGTTATTGTTGTACGCAGGCTCTTCTGATAATAATGCTAGTAAGCATTGACTGCATTTTAAGTCTAAGATTGTTTTGTAAAATGACTAAATTGATGCCAAAAAATGTCATGAATGGGCCTAACAAATTCCTGACTTGTGCTTTTAAAATATGTCCTCCTGGTTCACAATCCATGCATTTCACCAAACAGCAAAAATCACATACTATAAATAAAATCTCAAGAGAATATAATTCTTAAACTTCTTTAATATCCACAATAGAATGAAACAGTAGGCATAAGGTTCATGCTCACATAAAGAAACACATGGACTTTACAGAACGCAGTAAAACGAAATAATTTCATTTACCCTACATAATAGTCCCAACTAGCCAGCTGGTGACATTAAGGCTGATGTTACAATTATTCATACATTCTACAATTATTAGATACACATTTGCTTTATTTCTTGAAAATATAAAACAGCCAAGCTGGAACAAATCATGTCGGTCAACAGTAACATTGGTTCCTTAATTTATTTTAAAAAAACACACTTAAAAACAGCAATGCAATAAACAAGACCTCAACAAACAATACAGTAAAAACCTTCAAGATGAAATGGTAAAAAAGAACAAGGCGCTAAATATTTTAACTTGATTTTAAAAGACAAATTCCTTCAGAGTCGGCTGTAGGATGTGTGGCCACCTTCATGTACCCTGCAGAAGTCCTGACCAACAACAGCCTTATTCTTACAGGGCTGACCGAGACGGGTGGTACCGCAGCACAGAGGACGGCCTGAAAATGACCTAAAAAAAAAAAAGAGAAGAGAATTCGTCTCCGTTTTAGAGGTGATGTGAAATAAATGAAGAGTGTAATGACATGACGCAGCTATGGATACCATATGATGATATGAATATACTTCATAAACATACCCGTTGCTGGCGAGTGATTGGTTAGGGCTGGAGCGCCGTGAATGGCTAATAATGTCCAGCAGGTTTCTCTGAGGAACATTGTCCATCGTGGCCTTCGAAGAGATCGAAGAGACGATTTACTGACCACATACAGCACGCACAGGAAAAGGTTGATTTTAGATGGCATCTGGTTGCGTCTTTATTATTTTTTACTTACTCCTCCAATATTGTGGCGATTCTTCAGTCTGGGGGTTGAATGGTTTGGTGTGCAAAGAGTGGGAGGAATAAAGTTTATCGGCCCACAAGCCGAGACTGGGACCAGTGGACCTGGATCAGCTGAACCAAAAAAAGCAAATACAACGATCAACCATCAGACAGTGATCCTTTAAATACATTGAAACGAAACTAGATGCAGAAACAGAATACCCATCATAAAGCTCTCCACCTCCAAATCACAGTCCGAATCATTTCTACAGCAAGGGGAAGAAACGCATCAGAAAAACTCCATGCAAGGCTGGACGCTACGTTCCACAAGCACAAACTTACTGGACAGGAGTAAAAGATGAAGCTGGGTGGGGCTTCTTTGATGGACATCCCTTGTCGGGGGTCTTCTCTGAAGGGGGTCCTAAAGGGAGAGTAGGAGAGCTGCGGCGGGTCTTGCCCTTCACTTTAGACAGAGTCCACATCGCCTGAAACAAAACCCAGCGGCCTGGAACGCAGACAAGAACCTAAGCTCTTACGCATCAAACATTATAACATCTTGCGTCTGATCCAAACACAAATGCAGATGCGTTACCCAGTGATAGTGTAAACAGCAGTAAAGTGAGAGAGACCAGATCCAGTGAAGACTGCTGGTTGATCTCTGCGATTGCATTGATGGGCACGGTGAAAAGCAGCGAGACGCGGGAGAACGTCGCACATTGCAGGAAGGACAGCAGGACTGCGGACAGCAGGAAATACCCAGCATGCATCGTACATGTCCACAGAGCACGCAGACTCAGACCTAGGAAGAACCAACCCCAAAGTTTTCAATTACTCTCACAAGAAATCATTAACGGAAATTTCGTTTGTCTCGTTTGGCTGAAATTGATAATTCTGTACTGCTACAAACACACAGTGAAGCCATTGTATTGATATAGTGCTTCCATGTCATTTTATCCAAAATTGGGTTTATTTAAATCTGTATACCTTTGTATGTTCTAATTAACACATTAATTAAAAAGTAAAAATACTTTTTTATTTATGCGCGGGACAAAAATGAGATATTTTTGTAGTATATAAGGGTGTCTTCACCCCCGCTTCATTTAGGTCGGTTGAATTGCACTAGATCCGTTTTTCAACTTGGTTCAGAACCGACCCAACTGCAGAAAGTAATGCGCCTTTTTGGACCAATCCAGCAACCCAAAATAGCTCGTGTATGATTTTTTTTACCCTTGGTCGGCCTAAAATGAAACCAACAACAGATGTGAAAGCACCTTAGATAGCCAATAGGTCTGGGGCGGTATTCACCATCATTATCCATACATTACTATGCACATTTTGGTATAGGGCATAAAATCTAAATGAAAATGCAATAATGCGCATCATTTTTTTAATTGAAAGGAATTATTATGAAGCGTATAACAGGAAGTAATGATTTTAAAGCCCTCAGCTCACAGGATGGGAATGATGTTTTTTTTGCTTTATTTTAAAAACAATATTCCAGTTACGCGCATAGGTTAAGTAAGCTAATTAGGATGGAAACATATCTGCTGTCATTTTTCCTACCAAGGTACTGACTGAAGTCAATGGGGTCCCAAATCTGTTAAAAAAAGGAATTTACCCAAAAATCTTTTTCAGTGATCAACCAAAGAAATGTATACAGCTTTGGAACAACCAGAGAGGGAGGAATCCGTGACAGAGGGTTTATTTTTGGGTCGACGATCACTTAAAAGGAGAAGTATCATATTGTTTCCAGCAATAAGTTAGAAGCATGAAGTAGTTTTTCTATGCTCAATACGTCTCCCCCAACAAATATTTAACCTATCGCTGTCATTATGTCACAAGTCATTTATTGGCCGTTCCTTTGTAAAATCCCACCCATGCACCAATCAGATAGCACCGTGAGCATCAGCATGTACCTTTCAGGAGAAATGAGTACATCGGTCATGAGCGTTTATAACGGTCCTTTATCCAGAAACGGTTGGAAAGCTGTATCTGACCTTCGGTAAATGTCAGGAAACGAAATACTCTTCATAGATTTGAACTAAGTGATTCGACACTACAGGTATTAAAGTTTAAAATTAGGGTGACAGAAACGGCATCTGTTCTAGAGAAAAATGTTTTTATGCCATTTACGCCGCACCTGCCCACCCAAGGTAGCTCTGGATGATCTGCAGACGGTCCTCCAGACGACACTGCATATTGTCCAGATACAGCAGCATGTATCCCAGAGTTCCGTTCATGCGCTCCAGTTTATAAATGAGCTCAGAGTAAAACTGAGATGTCGTGTTCTGGTGCTCTAGGAAACCCTTCAGATTGAGCTCTGCAATGCAGTAAAGAACATGCAATTATTTCCAATCACCCCTTTCACCTTCTCAACAGGCCTGTGTGAAGCTCCATGCACCAGAACGTCATAATGGCCGTGTTTTGAACTAAACATTGTGCAATTTACTAAACACTGCTCAGTGTATAATGTGTACTACCCACAATGACTAGGTCAGCCGGTGAGAGGTTTTCATTGCAACCATTCCCAAATTATGTTGATCTTCTTACCCATTTTCTGGAAGATATCCCGAGCATTTCCCCGTACCACAGCCAGGTCGTCCATGATGGCCTGATGTCCCTCCTCAACATCTGACGCCTGATCCTTCAGCTGACCGCTAACATTCTCTATAAACAAACAAAAACATTTCACATGGTGACAATACCCAACGGAAATAGTTCACCCCAAAATTACTTTGGTCTGCATTTGCTCGCCCTCCAGTTTCTGTCTTGTTGAACACATTGTAATAAAAGTTTGTATCAAACTCATTCTGGGCCACCATTGACTCTTATAGTAAGACAAAAACTTCCAAGGGCATCAATTGTGACCAAGCAGCTTGGTTACGAAACACCTTTGTGTTCGGCACAACAACAAAAACTGGAGGGTAAGCAAAGGTAAACACTTCATTTGGGGCGAGCTATCCCTTTAGACTTCAAAATCCATTTCCGAACAGTTGTGTGAACCAACCCATTCTCTGCGAGATGCCCTGAATGAGCTGTGCCACCAACTGTTGCCCGGTGCTGATGAGAGCCTTCTCCTGCGCCAGTTGCTGCAGATTCTCCGAGATGGAGGTGTCCAGCTGGTCCTGACCCTCCTTCAGTACACTTTGCTGAAGCTGAAGGCTGCTGTGACCCTCCAGCAGTTTGTCCAGAGACGCGGCCGTCATTTCCCTCAACTCCGTCTGACCTTCCTTCGCGCCAACATACAACCTCTTGTCAACATTTACAACCAGGAAGGCATGCTTGTTTCGAGCGTCACGTTCAGTACCCCACCTTTAGATCTTTCATGGCATCCAGTTGACTGGTTGCCGTGGTGATCAGGGCGTTGACCGTGAGCTCAGCCCGTCTGCGGAAGTGTTGCTGACGCGTGGCGTAACACACGGAGCGAGCTCGGTTACTGACGATGTGATATGCGTTCCACGTGTCCGAGTCCATGTCCGCAGTGCACTCTTTGATAGTCTGAAGCGAGAGACAGTGAGTTTCAACAGACCCTTTATTTGAAGTTCGACACAATCACAATTTACATTTACATTTAGTCATTTAGCAGACGCTTTCATACAAAGCGACTTACAATAGTCGAGGATGAGTGCCGTCACTCGTTAAGGTCAATGATCATACCATTTCGTCAGTGCAGGGGTACGTCCGTCGACCCTCCACCTCTGATTGACAGTTGAACAAAGCCACTCCCAGTTTGGCCAGCTGCTCCTCCGATAGGCCACTACAGGTCGCTTTGAGCTGAGCCACGATCTGTTTTACGTGACAAAGAAATAAAACAATTTCATCATCATCATCATCATCCATCATCCATCATCCATCATCCATCATCCATCATCCCCACCATGGGCATGGATCTTTTTTGCAGTCGTGTTTTGCTCTTTTCGTCATTTCTAAGCATGCGTACCCTGAAATGACAGCTGTCCAGAGGACTCAGTTCCATCTGCTTGGCTTCAGCCAGAAACTTGTCGTCGGCGACACTCATCTCAAAGGCCGGAACATCACCCTGGGGCAGGACAGGGGCGACGGGTTCTCTCGCAGGGGCTGGTTCTGCTGTCTTCAGCCAGTCGAAGAATGCCTCCACCTGACCACACTGCACACCGGACACCCACAGCACGAGAAACCAAACCTCCATGCTCAGATGTGACCCTGGAGAACAGCAGATTCAGGAAGAACATCATCATGTGGCAGACAGGGATTGGCACTTCAGTAGGGCAAAAAGACTACAAACACGTGATTGGGAATCCTCACTCGTGATTGGTCAGCACAGACCCATCAGGAGCCCAAACATGTCCAGACATGGATCGACAGACAGACAGACAGACAGACAGACAGACAGACAGACAGACAGACAGACAGACAGACAGACAGACAGACAGACAGACAGACAGACAGACAGACAGACAGACAGACAGACAGACAGACAGACAGACAGACAGACAGACAGACAGACAGACAGACAGACAGACAGACAGACAGACAGACAGACAGACAGACAGACAGACAGACAGACAGACAGACAGACAGACAGACAGACAGACAGACAGACAGACAGACAGACAGACAGACAGACAGACAGACAGACAGACAGACAGACAGACAGACAGACAGACAGACAGACAGACAGACAGACAGACAGACAGACAGACAGACAGACAGACAGACAGACAGACAGACAGACAGACAGACAGACAGACAGACAGACAGACAGACAGACAGACAGACAGACAGACAGACAGACAGACAGACAGACAGACAGACAGACAGACAGACAGACAGACAGACAGACAGACAGACAGACAGACAGACAGACAGACAGACAGACAGACAGACAGACAGACAGACAGACAGACAGACAGACAGACAGACAGACAGACAGACACACACACACACACACACACACACACACACACACACACACACACACACACACACACACACACACACACACACACACACACACACACACACACACACACACACACACACACACACACACACACACACACACACACACACACACACACACACACACACACACACACACACACACACACACACACACACACACACACACTTCTGTGACTCACCTGGACTGCAGCTCTGTGTTCTCAATGAAACCCCGCCGAGGGCTCGACTGTTTAAATTGACCCACGGCAGCCAATCAGGGAGCGCCGTGCTGCGCAAATCTCGCGATAACTGTGGCTTGAACCGCACGCGCGCGGGTTTATGACGTTTCTGTTGTTGTTACCGGACGCCACGTGTCGCGCACAGAGTAAAGTTACTCTCGGGAGTAAACATGCTCGTTGTTCCTGCAGTATTGTTTTGTTATGGAACCGAAACCCGTTTCCGCTAAACTGCTTTATGCTGCGCCTCCATACGGACACGTCATCATCAACGAGAAGTGGAGAGGCTCGAGTCTCGTGCAGTGTTTTAAAGGTTAACACAAAATAAGTTTAAACAACATTCGACAACACCAAACATTATAGAACACTTATATCGGACAGTGTGTAGAAATGCGTTCAGTTTGCGTGTTTTAATGACGTTTAATGAATATTTTGCGTTATGCACGTGACATTTTGCGTTATGCACGTGACATTATTCGTTATGCACGTGAAATTTTGCGTTATAGGCGTGATATAATTTTGCGTTATGGACAGGACATTATTTTGTGTTATGCACGTGACATTTCGCGTTATGGGCATGATATTATTTTGCGTTATGCATGTGACATTATTCGTTATGCACGTGAAATTTTGCGTTATAGGCGTGATATAATTTTGCGTTATGGACAGGACATTATTTTGTGTTATGGGCGTGATATTATTTTGCGTTATGCATGTGACATTCGTTATGCAAGTGATATTTTGCGTTATGACCCTGACATTATTCTGCGTTATGGACAGGACATTATTTTGCGTTATAGGCGTGATATAATTTTGCGTTATGGACAGGATATTATTTTGTGTTATGGGCGTGATATTATTTTGCGTTATGCATGTGACATTATTCGTTATGCAAGTGATATTTTGCGTTATGAGCCTGACATTATTCTGCGTTATGGACAGGACATTATTTTGCGTTATAGGCGTGATATAATTTTGCGTTATGGACAGGACATTAT
This sequence comes from Triplophysa yarkandensis, assembly GCA_033220385.1. Lineage (NCBI taxonomy): Eukaryota > Metazoa > Chordata > Actinopteri > Cypriniformes > Nemacheilidae > Triplophysa > Triplophysa yarkandensis. The sequence continues at coordinate 4,007,912 of CM065677.1, read as the reverse complement.
TTTGCGTTATGCATGTGACATTATTCGTTATGCAAGTGATATTTTGCGTTATGAGCCTGATATTATTTTGCGTTATGGACAGGACATTATTTTGCGTTATGCACACGACATTTTGCGTTATGAGCCTGGTATTATTTTGCGTTATGCACATGACATTATTCGTTATGCACGTGACATTATTCGTTATGCAAGTGATATTTTGCGTTATGAGCCTGATATTATTTTGCGTTATGGACAGGACATTATTTTGCGTTATACACGTGACATTTTGCGTTATGCAAATGACATTTTGCGTTATGAGCCTGATATTATTTTGCGTTATGGACAGGACATTATTTTGCGTTATGCACGTGACATTTTGCGTTATGGGCCTGATATTATTTTGCGTTATGCACGTGACATTATTCGTTATGCACGTGATATTCTGCGTTATGGGCTTTATACTATTGTGCTTTAAGCACGTGACATTTTTCATTATTCACGTGATATTTTACGTTATGAGCCTGATATTATTTTGCGTTATGGACAGGACATTATTTTGCGTTATACACGTGACATTTTGCGTTATGCAAATGACATTTTGCGTTATGAGCCTGATATTATTTTGCGTTATGGACAGGACATTATTTTGCGTTATGCACGTGACATTTTGCGTTATGGGCCTGATATTATTTTGCGTTATGCACATGACATTATTCGTTATGCACGTGATATTCTGCGTTATGGGCTTTATACTATTGTGCTTTATGCACGTGACATTTTTCATTATTCACGTGATATTTTATGTTATGGGCGTGATATTATTTTGCATTATGCAAGTGACATTTTTCGTAATTCACGTGACATTTTACGTTATGGGCGTGATATTATTTTGGGTTATGCACGTGAAATTTTTCGTTATGCTCTTGATATTTTGCGTTATTGATGTGACATTTTGCTTTATGCACGTAATATAATGCGTTAAGTACCTGACATTGTGCGTTATGTATGTGACATTATTTCCGTAATGAAAGTGTTATTTTGCATTGTGCACATGATATTATGCTTTATGCACGTGACATTTTGCGTTGTGGAAGTGACATTATTTTACGTTATGGACGTTAATTTTTTTTGCGTTATGCACTTGAAGTTTTGCGTAATCAACGTGCCATTGTTTTGCGTTATAGACGTGACATTATTTTGCGTTATGGACGTGACATTATTTTGCATTATGGACATGATATTATTTTGCGTAATGGACGTGACATTATTTTGCGTTATGGACGTAACATTATTTTGCGTTATGGACGTAACATTATTTTGCGTTTTCGACGTGACATTATTTTGCATTATGGACATGACATTATTTTGCGTTATGAAAGTGACATTATTTTGCGTAATGAACGGGAGATTTTGCGTTATGGACATGACAATTTGCGTTATGGACATGACAATTTGCATTATGGACGTGACACTTTGCGTTATGGACGTGACACTTTGAGTTATGGACATGACAATTTGCGTTATGGACATAACAATTTGCGTTATGGACGTAACATTTTGCGTTATGGACGTAACATTATTTTGCGTTTTCGACGTGACATTATTTTGCATTATGGACATGACAATTTGCGTTATGGACATGACAATTTGCATTATGGACGTGACACTTTGCGTTATGGACGTGACACTTTGCGTTATGGACATGACAATTTGCGTTATGGACATAACAATTTGCGTTATGGACGTAACATTTTACTTTATGGACGTGACACTTTGAGTAATGAACGATCGTTACAATCAGCTTAGGCTTACGATGAGTTTAGGAAACACATCCCTGCCGGTGAACACAAATGAAGGACTGTTTAGACTAACAATCTTAACATTAATATTTCTTTGACTTTTTTTAAAGGAACCATAAAGACGATATTTGAGGAGGAATTCGGTGATGTGGACTTCTGTCTCAGTAATAAAACGTGTGTCCTGTATGTGTCAGAGAGCGATATGGTTGCTGGTAATAGCCACAGGAGGAAGATCGCCCGATTTAGAAATGTAAAATTCTTGATTTGTTCACATTTGCGACCAAAAGTATGACCCTGTAAACAGCTCATATTCATGTTGTTTTAGGCCAACAGCGGTCTGCAGGGTATTGTGATCGTGGAAAAGACCCATCTGAGTGAGCAGTATTTCAGCGGCCTGCAGAAGTTTGTGGTTTTGGAGTTAGGTTTGACTCTTCTGCCTGTGTCCAGTCCTGCTGAAGCCGCTCAGCTCATAGGGCAACTGGTGAGCGGACGTACTTTCATCATCGTTTCACATCATCCTCCATTAAAGCCGAGAAATCTAGTACACAGAAGGGTTTGTTTCTGCTTAAGCAGTGGCAGTAAGTCTCCGCTCTGTTATTTTGCCTTTCACGGGGCATAAAAGGAGTGTTGATCCATGCAGTACGTGGGCATTTGTAAGTCGTGCTTTTCAGCTAAGAGATCCCAACACATTTGTCTTCCACAGGTTCTTGGAGAGAACAAGGAGAACCCATTCTCCAGGAAAAGTGCGTCCAGACTGCTGGAGCCGGTCCTGTTGAATCTCGTTCAACAGATTCCTGGGGTCGGAAAGGTGAAGGCCACGTTACTGCTTCAGCAATTCCCCAGCATCCATCAGCTCAGCGGTGCTTCCGTCAATGAACTTGAGCCGATAGTGGGACAGAGTACAGCCCAACAAATCACAGCGTTCTTCAATAAGCAGCTCACGTAGAAAGATATCAATCTCAACGATTATCACATTTATAAAGCACAATCAGTGCTTTATAGTATTATGTACACTACAATAGGTGTTTGATTGTATAACCCATAAACTTTTTGTTCGTAGATCTTCTTTTTCATCGTGTTCATTGCGGGACGAACAAACCGTAAATACGTTTCTTTATTCTTTAACTTTGCGTCTCTAGATTTGACCCGCTCCTTAAAGGCGTGCATTAAAGGAAAACGATGCGTTTAATGACACACGTTGTAGTTTTCCGGCATCTCAGTTTATCCGTGCGTCCCACGGTTTAGCTTCTCCTCTCCGCGGCTCTTGTGATCTATTGGTTTTCCGCTCGACTTCCTCTGTTAAGTGTCACGCACTACTGGCGGAGTTTCAGACTTCTCGCCAGACTACAAAGCAGCTCACTCTCATCGGCTTTCCTAAGGGACATCGGCTGAATCCTGGCCTCCTTTTTTCCACATGCGCTGTTGTTGGCCGGATAAAAGCCGGCGGTCAAAATGCACGACTTGACTTCCTGAATTCCACCCGGAGGATCCTCTCGGTGTGAACGGATTCATGAGGAAACCTCGTAAAAGCGTGACGATTTGGGGATCACCCTGTACTGTCTTTTATGGGATGTCATAGCGCTTTCTTAGAATGTGATGAGGAGCAAAAAGCTCTTGAAGGAGCAAAGTTTGAGATTCGTATGTTAGTTGATTTTAAGAAATTTAGCATGCAAAAAAAATCAGCTTGCTTAAAAATAAATGTGTTATAATTAATTAAAAATATCAATGCACTTTTAATGAGAGGATGTGATTTGATATGAAGAGTTCATTTTTAAAATGTCATTTACATAATGTAAAACAATTTTTATTTCATGCAAATTAATTTGATAAATAGCACAATTCATTTTTTTTTGCCTACTTTTTTAAATGCATGAAAAGTCTTCTGATGACATCATGTGTGTATTTGTGACGTCATAGTGTTGTATTCTGTTTCATTACTTCCGCTTCTCTGTTCATGCACAATAAATAACAGAAATAAAAGTGAGTATTTATTTTCGACATCAATTTCTTTCTTTTAAAAGTATAAAAGCTCGCATGATGTGTTTTATAAATAGAAATGAGTGTAAAGTCTGAAATAAAGTGACAAAACTCTCACGTTCGTGCGCGCTCCCGCGCGTTAATTAACATTCTATCCCGCGTCTGCGCGCTCCCGCGACTGCGCGCTCTTCACAGTCCGTCCGTCAGTCGCGTGAACGAGCAGAAGAGAAACAGATGAGCTCACACTGAGATGGATGGAGAAGTGAGGAGAACAGCGCGCGCTCACAGGAGCATTATGACAGACAGTAATATTACAGGAGAAATGCGCGTTCCCGAGCGCGTGACACTTAAGAAAGAGATCGGACTCTTAAGCGCGTGCACGATCATCATTGGTGAGAAAAGTTTTCAGAGTTTTTACTCTCTCTCTCTCTCTCTCTCTCTCTCTCTCTCTCT
>CM065677.1:3946459-4003201 GCA_033220385.1 Triplophysa yarkandensis | reverse complement strand
AGAACATTAAATAAAATAGGAAGCAAAAACATTTAAAAATCATACTTTAGTATGTGCAACTGATGTTCCATTGTTAATCCAAAAGCTTTCGTAGTGTACGGCACTTTTCATACAAAATGACTAAAAATGTAGAGGATAGAACAACAAACATGAATAAAGGGGAATGTCCCACTTTCCAAATTAGGACAGTAATAAAAAATTTTAATTGATGATAATTTAAAAGTCCTCTTTGCAGTTAGTGAGTTTTATCAAAGATTGCTCCATAAGGAGTCAAACACTTTTAAACTTCTAGACTGGCTTTCAGTGCATTGCTTCATTACAACAAAAGAGATGTTTTGACTTTAAAAAAAGACAAGAAACACGGGAAAACTTAAGACTGAAATAATTTCTTAATAAAGAATAAAGTGCTTTTATCACCACATTTAAGCTTCATTAAGATGAAAACTACTCATGGCCACAGAGGTCATTTCGGTTTTCCCAAACAGATTCTTTTTGTCAAATAAGATCGAAGGTTAGAAAGAGAGATTCACTATATGATTATTTCTCTTCTATGGCACGAATAACGTCTTAAGCATCTTAATATAGACTCTTTTTTTATCTAAGCTTCAACCCTTCTTTCCATAAGTGTTTGGAAACAACAAATGCTCAGGGTCATTGTTAAAAAAGGCCAAAGTACAAGCATTGAGCGTTCTCGCAGTGTTTCCTAATGAATTGCAATAGGTTTTGAATTACACGTTATGTCCAGGAAAACAGTTGCCCTTTAGTTTACCAATCCATGTGTAACGAACACCCATCAGATCCGAATGTTTAAACCTTCTTAAATAGGGGGGACACTTCACTGAGACATTCTTGTCTAATGAAAGACATGATATGCCAGTGCAAATGGAGACAGCAACAGCTGTGACATGCCATGCTGGGACATATTGATGGGATTCATTGAACTGGTCTGACTGATTTCCTGTCTCTGGAACCGTGTGAAATACCTTTAGTTATAAAGCGGACTTGATGTCTCACTTTATGAAAGCATGCGGTAAACGACTTTTTTCAGAAGTTGGGTGTAATTGATGAAACCTTCCCACATGGATACAGCCGAGGTCTTAAGATGGCCATTGCTATAAATGACACAAAGCCTTTTGGGATTTCTCTTTTTCGAACGAAGTGAAGTGGAGGTGGAGTGTGGTCTGGAGTTTGACGGATGAACTGTGGTTAATGACCACTTACACAGGGGTCTCATCTCCACCGGTCCGTGTACACACATCAGCAGGTGACTAAAACAGCCACTGAACTTGTCAAACTGTCACATTACCGGCTAATGAAGAGTAATCATGCCTGGGTTGAGTGAAATGTTATTCCTCAGCTAAAGGGTATTGGTGCTTGTCAACCCGTTATGGATTAGGACGGAAAAAGACTGCATGATGCATTTATGAGTAAGATAAGAGGACGTTAGTGTGGTAATGCTTGTTTAATGATGGGTTTTCTCCTGCCTTTAGGGATATGTTTAAACCTCGTGTTCATTATGGATATTACAGTAGAGTTCTGTAGTTAAATGTTCATCAAGATATAGATTGCAGATTTTGCCGAATTCTTCCTGCAACGCTGTCGAAAGGGACGAAATGATCTCACCGTTGAAATTAAATTTGTTAATACTTTGTCGAGATTACATTTTTGGGAGTATCTGGTTTCCACAATTCAGTTCAATTCAAGGATAATGACAAAGAACTTTTTACAATGTTTCAAAGAAACTTTAAATGAAAAAAGTTCATCTGTAAACACATAATGCCAATGCCAATGATTTTATAAATGTACCTTATGTTATGCGGATACCAGGACACAGATCACCACTGGGATAAGACCACAGGATACAGGTGATTCTTCTCCACCCTGCAGCAGCCTGGAATTGAACCGCTGGATCGTCTGGTCAGAGGAGAACTGGCCCTCCCACCTGAGTCTGGTTTCTCCCGAGGTTTGTGCTCCATTCTGTCACCGATGGAGTTTGGGTCCTTGTCGCCGTCGCCTCTGGCTTGCTTAGTTGGGGTCATTTACAGCGATATGGTTGAATTGAGTGCACAGACACTATTTAATCTGAACAGAGATGACATCACTGAAATCAATAATGACCTGCCTTTAACTATCATCTTGCATTATGGACACGCTGTTTTACTAATCAATGCTGTTCAGCTGCTTTGGTGCAATAATTTGTGTTTAAAGCGCTATAAAGTTGACTTTGAGTGTGAAGAGAATTTGCCATCAAACATCAGAAATGAAAAGGGTAAATTTGTTAAGATTGCAGCTGGATCATCCTGATAAAGCGATGTTAACCAAATTTGCAGGAGTCCATTCTAAGACAATGTCATCTGTCTCCGAGTAAGCAAGCCAACAGGCCAACAGCGGCAAGGAAAGAAAACTCCAGCTGTAAATATAGAGAACAACACTGTAAGGGACCGGACTCAGATGGGAGGGCCAGTTCTTCTCTGCCACAATAAGGTTGCTTATTACTTCTGCGTGAGTCCTATGATGTAGCTTACGCAGAGACACGCACCCTACACGACGTGTACCTCTCCAAGAACCTAACTACGCGTCAATGCAACTTATTAACTGCTACAGCATAGAGAAATAAAAAAGATACATAAAGAAATTGGTAACCCAAAAACAATGTATTGACATCGTATAAAAAGTATGTAAATCAAGAAATAGGCATACGCATCCGAAGTGAATGTTGGTTGCATGGTTGTAGACGTAAAACTTAAAATAACAAATGGTTAAAGCAAAATCAAAACGATCAGAAGCAAGCTCTTCTTTGAAATGGTCAGAACCAGTGTCAATCATTCTCACGAGGAGCCCTCTAGCCACACCGAATGGCCCATCAACTTTGGAAACATGGTGAAGGCAGTGATTTAAATTATGAAGATGTCTCAAGACGTTTTGCACGACACCAGGGAGTGCATTTGCTTTGTACGTTGAAATATCTGACAACCACCATTATCAAAAGTAATCACATGGTTGGAGAAACTCAGCAAACTCTTCCAGATGATTATGAAACATTAATTTAAACTTCAATGGTCATGGTCAAGAAGTGCCCATTTTTCATAGTGTTCATTCTGATTTTCTTTCTCCCTAGGCATCTTTTTCTGATATTTCAGCAACAAAGAATCACGTTCCAGAGGGTGTCATTAAACAGCAACGGAAGTCAGAACTACAATCCTCCACACCAGCTCCAGCTCTGGTCTTCACAGATGAGTCCACATCCACTCAAAGTCTCTCTGAAATCAACGGGACATTTCAACTCCATAAGCAAGCACATGAAAATCTGCTGAAGCTGAGATGTGATAGTTCTGAGCATCGTGATCCGGAGGAAGGGATACCGGTAGTGGTGGTCACCCGACCTGAGAAAGTGAGTAGTTACCAGACCACCAATATGTAATTTACTTCCATCGATCTCCACACTAGTAGTCAGTCCACGGTGGGACTCAACGGTGACGATCGCATTTCAGCGCCGTGAGGCATCATGAGGGTTTCTCCTGAGCAAGTTTCCATTCACTCATCACTTTCAAGCCTGTTCTAAAGGTAACGAGTGTAGAATGATACGCTGTCACTGGAACTGCCTGCTTGTCGAAAACCAAGCGGTATTTTGAATATGCACACACACAACTGATTGTATTAATGTATTTACAGCGCCCTTACTGTGCAGTAATGATATCTACTTAGGAGGGTAAGATTGATGGGCTCGCTGGATGGGCTTCACACTGTAAAGTGCCCCTGGGGGAGCCGACAGATAAATCAGTTTAAGCCCTGGACCCCATTTAAAAAGGCCTTGGCAGGTTAATGCGATATCCACTCCAATACATTACAGCAGGCTCTCATTCAGGTAAATAGGCACTTACTCTGGCCCGAGCCACACTCTCTGCTATCCAATTGTGTTTATTTTATTAGCTCATCCGTACAGGGTTTCCAGTGACACAGGATATCAATTGATCCTGCACTGAAAACGATGACCGACATCAGGTGGCCGTGATGCGTTTAGACTGGAGAACTGAAGCGTCTGCTGTGACGTATGACCGATGTTCACATGACTCGCTGTTTGTGGTTTTGGATGAGGAGGTTTGTTGAAGAGGATCTTTGCATTTCTGATGTTTATTCAGAGATGATGATGGAACAATTTTAAATAAACAAAATCATGGATACATGTGAGCGGAAAGTCTCAGCTTTTTCAATTACCTTTGTGTGTAACAGCCAAGTTCTCCAAATTTTGATGTAAGAAAACCAGAGATTAATCTTACGTTTGCAAATGTGGCATCGTTTTAACCTTAATCCCTGAGATTGTAGTTATTTTATAATAATCCACTCCCAGTCAAAGTGTAACTGAACTAATGTGAATATATTGCAATAACATATATTTGTAAACATTAAAATTGAGATATTATAACACTCTTAATTTCAGTCCTCGCTTGCATTTTTAAAAGTAAGTTGTCTTATAAATATTTATAGGATGGGATGCTCCGATCAGAATTTTTGCCACCGATAGCGAGTACTGCTTGTCTTCAAGGTGATCAGCCGATACCAACGCCGATTCTGATGCTTCATGTTTATATTACTCATATGTAAGTTATCTGATCACGGTTAACCTTTGTCCCAGAAATGAATACTATAGATGTTGCCTTTCTAATGTAGTTATATTTTTATAACAATTATGTAATGACTGTAATGTAACTATTTTTTATGGATGTCTTAATGATTATATAAAACTTATTTATTATAGAGTGAACATTTTAACAATGGGGCTGCAGCGCCAAAACATTTACACCCTCGCTCATCACGTACATCCTCATGCCTTGACGTCCCTCTAAAACCAGGCCATAAAACCTTGGCCTTGACATTCATTTACAGGAGCCGAACATTTTCACATTCACAGCCACGATTTGTCAAAAGATACGCGAGAGCCAATGGCGTTGCAAAATCAAAGCTGATGTAACGCTTCATCGTGCGGCAGTTTGTGGACGTATGTTCAGCGGATCTGAGATTCAGACAGACGATGATCACTTTCTTGATCCTTTGGTATTCGTACACGACAACGTGACTGCTTGTGTCTTGTATTCTCATCACACTCAAAGTGAAACATTTGAACGAAAAAACAAACATTCTGGCTATACATATGAAAATGTAATCTCACTTCATCATTGATCAATTGAAACATGCGTTTGTTGCATGGATTGTTGACCTAGATGGTTGTGTTTAGAATGAAACTTATTTGCTTTCGGACTAAACAACGTGGAAAAAGCATGAAAATGCAACGCGTTTATCAAAAGTGTTTTTGAGATTTTCCACCGAAAGCAAATATTTGCACACATACTCATATCTGTACTGTACTGTTGAACTCACATTTTGTTCAACACTGGTGGAAGGATCTTATAGGGGGAGGGTTTCTCGGGTCCAGTGCTCGCCGAAGCTCTGAATATATATTGAATATTTGAATATTGTAGACTCTCGTTTGCATTCAAATGAGTTCTGCTTGTCTGGGTGATGGACAATTTTAGCTTGACCCCTGTCTCTTTGTGTGCAATCTTCAATTTACTGTCAAAAGCCTCTCATTGTTTTCACCTCATTGTTGCGTACGCACATTTCTCAGTGTCATAAGAGTATGGATTTCGAATATTGTATTTTATACCCCAGTCCCACGTTGTCTGGCTGAGAGTGACCTCTTTTCTATTGTTAAAAAACATCTCAAGGGAAAAAACATCTGCCGTCGATGTCTTAAAACGCTTTCTTAGAATCACACAGTTTTGATTTGTGGATTTTTTGTAATGATATATACCTCTGACCATTAAACATTTAAGCTACGGACAAGAATGATTCGGTGTAGCTGACAATGCCTTCGTGAATATATCTATCCAAACATAATTTGGTGACCCTTAAGCAGATCCAAATCAGACGAGGGGGACATACTGGAGTCAGGGTTGTAATTTAGGAACTGTTTGGACTCACTCCATAACCTGCTGATGCATCCCTGCTCATCTCAACACTCTCCAAACGACTTCCATTTGCTTCTCGAATGAGAAAAAAATAAAGATACCAAGTTATTTTGGACTCTCGGAGGACTCCTAAAGAAGTAATTCCCGTCGGACGGAGATACCCGGGAACTAATTTGAATGCAAATTGGATTAAACGGCTGCATTAGTGTTCGATAAACAATTTACGATTTTGAATCCTCAGAAGGGACGCTCCGGGTCTAGCCCTCAATCGTAGAATACACTGTAATGTTAGGACGCGAGGAACCCTTTGGTAATAGAGATTTTGTGATATTCATCATAGAGCACATTGCAAGGTTTTTGGTAACACATCGTGATGTGCGTACAGTAAGAAATATATAGAATCATACTCTCAGAAAACAAGATGTGTTAACATAGTGAACTGTAATATCTGTAACATACAGCAAAAATATCATAATCATTATTATCAGTATCATCTGATCTTGGACACAGGGTATCAATCACAAAATTAGATTCAGTATAAAGAGAACGTAAGTTTGAGATTTTCTGTGCTATTCTACGAAATGTATTTTTCTTAAATGAAATCTTTAACTTTATTTGCATATATTCAAAGAACTAAATGGAGTTTATCTGTAAACGGTGGTCACCGGTGTAACGAGTCTTCGCCCATAAGGAAGGGAACATCAATGGCCTAGAAATAGAAAGTCAAGTTTAAGTCAAATTCAAAATTAAGATTCGTTCTATTTTTATTGTTTATTTAATTCTAACATTAATTCAGCATTTTCTTTTTATATTCAATCTTAACTGTAAAATGGATTACACATTTTTAAGCGTTCCCCTCTCCACAGTAATGTTTGGAAGAGTATTTCTATGGTGCTTGAAATTCTATTTCATTGATTAAAAAACTCTTGCCACATTGACGCTATTACGATTCATGTCTTGTTTCTGGTCACGTGCATTGCAGTTCCGTGTAGTTCTTTGGTTTCTTTGGTCCGGTTCTGATTTCTTTTCTAAAGGTTTTGCTATTCGTGATGCAACGAAATTCTGACATTTTCAGTAATTCTAACCCACTTCGTGTTATTGTTCCATTGTTGTACAATATGATTTAAACAACGAAACACTAAAAATACGATCAATCCACCGTTCAATGATGAATCACCTTTGATAACCATTAAACTGTAGATTTACTATTTGACGAATGAAAGCTGACTTTTATTTTAAGGTCTTATTAAATGCTTATTATGGATTTACAATACATTTATAAGTGAGCCCTTATAAAAGCCTTTATGGATGCTTTACAAACAAACCTGTTTGTGCATTAATGTATTTGCATTGTGTTCACGTTTCGTTGACATGTCAATGACTCTTTAGTGTTCAGCAAATGTTGAATACGGCGTTTCGAAAGGTTGGATTCCGAGTCTCTTCGGGGTTTTTACAGGTAGACCGCTGGTGTTGTGCATGTAACCGCAGGACCTGAAGTATTACCATGACAGTCTTTAAGGTGTTTGGATAAGCGAGCTCTAGTGTCTTAAACGCGGTGAACATTTTTAGCGACGCTTTGCCTAAAACTGCTCCCAATGTGCCAGACTCACGCTGCGATGTCACTGCGTATTTAACGTCGCCATTTTAAAAAGTTAGGGAGTAAGGGAGGCCTCAACCGGCTGTCGGAAACTCGCTCGCTCTCGCGCTTCTTACGACTGTCAAGGTGCGTGGATATCACAGCCTTGTGTATTCTCTTTGATATGTCACGGATGTGTGCAGCGCCGTCGACACCAGATCCTCTTGTTATTTTACATTCAACGCCTTCCCACCGTGTTTATCTCTCCACTGTTCTCATTTGAGCGATTCAGGATCCGGATCTTAAGGCTTTCGAAGTGTAAAGCTGTACGATCATCGCCGATGGTCATTGTGACAATGTTGTCATTGCTGCTCCCCTGAAGCTCAGCGTGCTGTTTTTCCACGACGCTGATCAAAAGCAGTCAAGTGCGGCTTTAGTTCGCTTCTCACCAGAACACGAGTACTTGAGTAAAGTTAATTAGGCCTCAGACTGAGTTTTGACAAGTCTGTTAAAGGACACGGCAGAAGAAAGGTGCGATATTATTTTTACATTTCATTCATCTCAAGAACACACAAGCTGCTTTGGATGAACCAATATTACGATATTAAAAGCTCTCGCAGATGAAAAGCGTACAGTCCACCGTTTGTGTATTTCAAGGCAAACATTGAAAGCAAATTAAACTATTTCTGATGCCATCTAGGCGACGTGTGCCATTATGCTAAATATGTATAATTTTTGCAACTTTATCAGCATTTGCTTGTGCCCTGACTTCACATTGTCTGGTTGTAGAAGTTAAAATGATGAACAGATCTGGGTGAAAAGAAGTACAGCGCTGTATGGGCTTGGATCTGAATTCATGTTTGAGCTTAATGTGAACGGCCTACGCTGGACGACGGTATATTTAAAGGTCATGCCACATCTAGTGTTGCATACTGTTGTGTTATTTATGTAAAGAAAGTTTATCGAGTTCATCGGGAACCTAAACACATGATGATAGTATTTGTTGTACATCATTTAATTCCCACTTATACATCACTTATAATAGTTTTTCACATAAAGCGCATACACGTTTTGTCATTTAAACAATGTTACATAAAAATCCTGGGATTAAAGGTTAATACACACAAATGTAATAATTGTCAGGTGAAATAAAAACCAGAGGTGTTTCGGTTTCCCTGTGTGTGTTCATGCATTATTTCAGCCTTTTAATTCTGCGCATCAATCAACGCAAGGGATTCAAGCCCTTTATAGTGTGAATTGGTGTCTTAATCGTGTAAAGATGCTGCCGTGCTGTTTCTCAAGAGCACTAACCAGATTGATGCTCTTTCATTGAGAGTCTTGAGCGTGTACTCTGTTTTTATAAACGCTCGATGTGATGAGAGTCTATCTGTAATGAGGTCTCACGGGTGATAGGAGTCTCTATCCGATATTAAACTGTTCCCTGTGTCTTATTGTTTAGCTTTAATTTCATATGAAGCAAGTGTTTCTATTCACTTCCATGGATAAAAATGTATGTTTTATATGATAATAGCTTCGCATAAGAGACTTTTTTTTTAAGGGGTGTCATGGTGAGCTGATAGAGATATGTTGCATTTTCATGTTATTTCATGTTGTGAGTCTGTATAGAGAATTTTTTAAATGCAGAGTTCTTGTTTTTTTATATACAAACATGTTGACATGTAAGAATTGTCTCCTCGACTATTGTAAGTCGCTTTGGATAAAAGCGTCTGCTAAATGACTAAATGTAAATGTATATGTAAATGTAAGAAGTATTCGACAGGATATTTCCTAAAAGTCCACAAGAAATGCTTTGACGAACATGTTATTTTTTTCTATTAAAACAGAACGTACCACTATGGTTTTGAGTGAAAGCAAGAAAGGACTTAAAGCCACAGTACGAATTTTAACATATGCCACCTTGTCAAATTTTGTAGGTATTTACATTTTTATGCATCAAAACATTCCGTAAAACACATTCTGTAAGTAACGTTGCCATCTTTAATATTGACTGAGTAAAAACATATCAGAGATTGAATTAACAGTGAAACAAATAGGCGAAATCAAACTTAAATTCCTCAGAATTGGATTTTACGGCTTGTTTTTACAGGCAGGCCCACATAATTATTGTGCATTTGAAAGATTGAATTTATTTGAATGTTTTTGATATAAATATGTGATGTTATTGTGTGTTTTAGATCTCACGGGCGGCTGAGGATGCACTGTCATCTGTGAAGCATCAGGACATGGTGCCCACTGATGCCAGTCCCAGCGATGGCATAGAGCTCACCAGCGGCGATCTGCAGTCTCTAAAGAGTGACACTGTGTCTCTGCTTTCAGTCAAAGTCAGTGTCTTCACGCAAACACACCATCTCTAGCTTTTCCTTTCTATATTTCCCATCAAATAGGAAAATATGGACTTGTGACCACTCTCTGGAGCACAGTATTAAGACTGCTGCGGTGGTAATATAAGCTCAAACAAGCGATATTTTTGTCCATAATCCGATGATTTCACGCTTACCAACCCTGACTTCTCAGCCAATGTCTGTAGAAAGACGTTATAATGTTTTATCATCCAAGATCAATGGCCTGAACCTGTGACTCCATAAAGCTGTTGGCATCAACAATCAGACAAACCTTACAGGAGCGGTCAAGTCATTTTCTCTTAACTTAAACATAAATGTTTCGCCACAGTGCCGTCGGGACGAGTAATATGTTAGCGATAACACGTTACCAAATGGGAAATTGTCCTTTTCTAAATGACAAGGCAAAAAGGTGCTGTTGCTCACATCTTCAAACGAGTGCGGCGAGTCATTTTCCGGTAATTTCACTGACCTTGTGTGCCGCCCTGTCACTTTGACTGTCCCAGGGTGTATTGTGGGCCAGAAAAGCTCTCTCCCACCGGAATGCTGGATGTAAATGGGTTTTTCATTTCTGATAATGGGAGTGGGTGGCATGTCAGATCACGCACACATGAGCCTCTATTACAGATAGGGCCATTTGTAAAGAGAAGCCTGTGTGTGTGTGTGTGTGTGTGTGTGTGTGTGTGTGTGTGTGTGTGTGTGTGTGTGTGTGTGTGTGTGTGTGTGTGTGTGTGTGTGTGTGTGTGTGTGTGTGTGTGTGTGTGTGTGTGTGTGTGTGTGTGTGTGTGTGTGTGTGTGTGTGTGTGTGTGTTATCTTCATTCCTCTCTTACCTCGATTTCTATTCTGTTCCTAAAAGACTCATTTAAATTTCCTCATCAGAAAAGCCCTTTGCTTGAACCTCAATTAATATGTTAATGTTGGCATGCAAGCTTTTTAATTAGGATAAGATGAATCACATTGCATATTTGGAAACCCGATTATCTCGCTCATGTGTTTTGCCCGCATTGTTGTGATGTTACGTGTGGCTGAGTGTCGATATTTCAAAGCGGTTCATCTGTGCCTTAAAATTGTATTATTTAGTTAACCTTTTATATTATTGTATTTTCATCAAATGATGTTTAAAAACGTACGGATTTACTCAATAAAACAAATTATTCTGCATGCGTTGTGAGAGCTCCACAATGTGAATTTAAATATTTTTTGGCCTCATGAAAAGTGGTTAGGTGGACACATGGCGTTAGTATATAAGCACACATACACACACACACACACACACACACACACACACACACACACACACACACACACACACACACACACACACACACACACACACACACACACACACACACACACACACACACACACACACACACACACTTTCATTCTTTTTTATCCACTGCTTCCCTTTCTCAGTAATCTGTTGAGGAACATTTACTTTGCCGACAGAGTTATTGAATCATAACTGTGATTTTAACCGAGTAATTAAAGTTAAATGTGGCCCTGATGAGCTGCTCCGTCAGGAAATGCTGTGTTATTAAATTATTTATGACTAGAGGCTCTCTCTACCATATGTAAATCATTTAGATATGCAAATGGCCCACTAAACCTCGTAGATTATGAATCTAAATGTGCTATTCCCATGTTTAACTGCAGGCTTTTAATCACAGAATTACTTTGCTTTTCCGTTCATGCCTCAAACCATGTTCATCAAACGTTCCAAACACTGGAGAAGATTAACATTGCATTGTGTAAATAGAAACTGTCGCAACATTTAACAGACAGAATAAGATTACATATTGGGTTTTAACTACTGGTATGCTTTAATGGAAAGAATTGTTTTAATCTTTAAAAATTGGCCTGAAACACAAAACTTTTGTTATCCATTGAGTTTATTATTTTACAAAAGTGTGTGAAAATAACTGCAGCACCTGCACAAAACCAAATACCATCCGGAAGGTGTTTTAGATGTATACACTATGTACTTAACAGGGTCATCACTATGTACCTGCCCCATACCTTCCCCCAAATCTAACCAGAACCCTTATTCTGTTGGAAAGGTTCTCAGCAAGTTCATTTACTGTGAAATATGAAGTGCAACCACGATTCCATTAAATTTACACTTTTAAACATGAGACGGAACACTGGGAAACATGTGGAAAGAACGGGTCTTAACATGAAGCAACAGGAAAACAAGAACCAGAAAAACTATACACATCTAACTATGTATTTACATTAAAAACATTCTCAATTAAAAAGCTTCACGATATAACATTTTATTTTTTGTGTATATGCAAGCAAATCTCATTACACAATCAACAAATATTTGTAAATTTTAAAGATATTAACGGTTGGACCAAGTTTAATGTTTTTAAAAAGTGAAATTTACTGTAGTGTGCCCACACAAATAACATTTAAGTGCATTTAAAGGGCATTTGAGATCAGTGAGAGAGAAATCGAGGTAGACAGAGATAGAGAGAGTGAAAGAGAGAGAGAGAGAGAGAGAGAGAGAGAGAGAGAGAGAGAGAGAGAGAGAGAGAGAGAGAGAGAGAGAGAGAGAGAGAGAGAGAGAGAGAGAGAGAGACATAGAGAGACAGAGAGAGACAGAGAGAGAGAGAGACAGAGAGAGAGACAGAGAGAGAGAGAGAGAGAGAGAGAGAGAGATCAGAGAGAGAGAGACCAGAGAGAGAGACCAGAGAGAGAGAGACCAGAGAGAGAGACAGAGAGAGAGAGAGAGAGAGAGAGAGAGAGATCAGAGAGAGAGAGACCAGAGAGAGAGACCAGAGAGAGAGAGACCAGAGAGAGAGAGACCAGAGAGAGAGAGACCAGAGAGAGAGAGACCAGAGAGAGAGACCAGAGAGAGAGAGACCAGAGAGAGAGAGACCAGAGAGAGAGAGACCAGAGAGAGAGAGACCAGAGAGAGAGAGACCAGAGAGAGAGACCAGAGAGAGAGAGACCAGAGAGAGAGAGACCAGAGAGAGAGAGACCAGAGAGAGAGAGAGAGAGAGAGAGAGACCAGAGAGAGAGAGAGAGAGAGGGGGGGGAGACAGAGAGAAAGAGAAAGAGAGAAAGAGAGAGAGAGAGAGAGAGAGAGAGAGAGAGCGCAGGACACAACCGAAGATATTTTGAAGAATGCTGGTCCCCATTCTTTTTTACCCTACAAGGACCAACGGTTTTCTTAGACCAAATTTTCATTTTTTCATCCATATAAAACTTCAAACTAATTAAAATGGTTGTTTTACCATTTCCTCTAATTGTTTCAATCATCATAGTTGTGTTTTTCTATGTGCCGTATAGAGTGATGAACAAGAAGGAGCAGATGAAGACGCTCGGAGCGTCGCAGCATCTTCTGTTATGGTATGTAAATCTGCATCTTTACTCAATACAATACAAGATACATGCAAGGCTCTTAACATGTTAGGCATGTGGAATGTCACATTCACAATAGCAGTTGGCATAGAATAAATGTTGTTTTCTTCAGACATTTCTAAGTAAATGTTAAGAGTTGCTCGTTTCACAGTGCATCAGCAACCAGTACTGGAACTTTTGTATCATAAATACATGATTAAATTTTCATCCCATTACATCACTATGCATCGCTTAGGTAGTCACATTACCGGATGTCAACACAGCCTCCCCACACAGTGTTAGAAATAGAGGGTTGTGTTCTATTTCGGGCATTATAGCACATTTAAACATTTGCAGGGCAGAGTACACAAAGAGTCTTCTCCCTGAGCAGCAGGCAGGCAGTTGAAGGACAGCCCCCAGGGTGAACGCTTGGGTTTTTTAATTATCGTGGAGGTGACACCTCTTCCCAAGCATCTCTCACCTGCACTGTAAACAGGGCTGTGAACTTTGCCGTCAACAGCCCGACCCCGAGTGTCATTGATGAAGGGAAATGCTCATTAACGCAAACCCGGAGAAACAACACAACACGACCAGCCGAAGAACCGGCGAACAAGCTTGCTTGTTGCTCATCTGGGCTGACATTAACAGCACACTGTACGGGCGCACACACCTCAAGACTCACTCCTGATTTTGAACATCATGTATGAGCGTGCTTTTATGTCGTATATGTATAAGAAGAAGATTCTCTGCAGCATTAACTAAAATACTGGGATTGCCAAAAACCTTGGGATCTAGGATACACACTGGAGATTTTTAGAATTGTTGGGAGCATCGGGCCCAGGCCTTAGAACCGGGACAACATGCAACACATGGAGATCCAAGCCCATTGGGCCGTGAAAGGAGGATTGAATGGACAGAGTTGATTAGGCAATGATGGGAGATGGCAAAGAATAATGGTTGCACCACGTGGTGATGAAGATGATGAAAAATTGCCCAAACCAAATCTTGAATTGTATTGTTGTATCTGCGGTCAACAGTATGAACAGAGTAAAGAATGCAAGAATATCGTCCACAATTAAGCTGCCACAAACACATTTTAGTTGTTCCTTGTCTATACTTCCGTCACAAACGCAACTGAATCAAATACAAACACTTACATGATTTATGATCTATGAATTTGGGGGTCACATTTGAAACCACGTAAAAAATTGGCTGCCGAGAGGAATGTTTCAAAACCACATTAGAAGAAGCGGAACCTCAAATAACCGGCGACATTAATTCGGAATAGAGAGGGGAGTTTGCCTCTTGTAAACTTTTATTTTAACTTTGCTGTAAACTTTATGGGCCGGGTACCAACTGGCCGGCCAATTATGGCTTCTTTCTCTTGTTAATTTGTCTCGGCAGGGCTTGAGTTCTGACCTCAACCTTACCTGCTCCATTCATAAAGAAAACGTTACCCTCAAAACTCGGAATAAACGCGTTCCTTCTGCTGAGTATCTGATCGTAATCTGTTAAAATGAGTCACTTGTTTTTGGTCAGAACTTTCTTGGCATGCGGATACAGGGTGGGGGGTTCTTTCTTTTGGATGGGATCATATAGAGAGAATTGATTTAGAACGTCCATTCAACGCTATTTTCAAGCAATATGATTTTATAGTTAATGTTCTGTTGGTGGCATTATGAGGATGAGCAGAGCCATTTTTCAGGCTGTGGACTCACTCTTCAAACATGACTTGTCTATGAAACTTTTCAAAACTTAAATCCATTGCTTTACAAGACCAACATTTTTCGACAGTGTTGGATAAGCCACGTTGGGGAAAAGTTAACTACGAGTTGAGGTGCTAGTAATGTAACAATATGTTTTAGTAGCTTTAAAGTAGTTCAGTTACTTTAAATACATTGTTGCTTATCCAGTTGTTAAATAGTAAGTAGATTTGTAGCGTGGCCAAAAAACGACATTCAGTTTTGCCTTTTGATGAACGTTCATCTGTATTGTCTAGAATAATTGTTGCTTATTGTCATTTATTCCTGTATATGTATTACAAAACAATTGATCATATTTTGTAATATAGAAATTGCATATTTGATATTCATTACAGTAAATAATACTGTATAGTAAGGGATTTACAACACTTCATTAATGTGAACATGTCTTTTGATAGTGAATTGAAATTGGGATAAATCCTATAGTGTATGAATATTTACAATGGTAAGATTTAAACACAGTACAGTAACTTCGGATTTTGTACAGTTTACTATAGTAAATGTTAAGGTAAAGTAAAGAAAAGTAAAGTATATACAGTAAAACTTTAGCTATTTTGGAGATCAATGGTAAATGATGCCACGCATTACCGGATATGGAATATCATCTAAGGTTTCAGGATCCAACAGCTACGTATTATGGAAGCAAAACAATTAAGTACATCGTATTGATCGTTTTGGTGAATTCCAATAGAAACATTTGTGTACATACCATATCTTTTGTAAATAAATACTTCCTTTTCATGACGTAAACGTAATCTTTCATCTGTATTTTACAATTGCATTATCATCAAAGGTAGCGGAGAATTGGACCGTATCATAAAAAGCAGACATAATAAATGTAAAAAAAAAATGTAGTCATAAAAAAGACGGGAAGAGAGTGGGTGATGGAGAGCCGGTCATTGAATGACCATATCATCACCATACAAACAGACACACTGCCGTTGACCAGTTGGTTTTTATTCCATCAACAACCCAATACTTCCCACTTAGCAACATCTTGTGATGCCAACGTGCTTTATTGTGTTTTAAGATGCAGTCCAGGACTCTAAATATAGAGCCAATAGTGTGAACTGGATTTAGCATTGCTGTATAGTCTCTGTAACTCAATAGATGTCTCACATCCCTTGCTGTACCCGTGAGTTACAGTATGTTCTCACTCCATCCCCAGTGTCCAAACAAAGGGCAAAAAACTTGCTGACGTGGTATCTGCTTTCCCAGCCAGTGGGTTGCTGACCTCTGTCTTATCCTCTCTATGTGCCAACGCAAACAAAGCGAACATCCCAGATCCACGTGAACATCTACTGTCCGAACCGACACCTTCGGCGAGATCCTGCTGAGATGAGTTCACTACACTGTCGGGTTTAGAGGACCGGTGAGGTTTTCATCATGTTCGAAAATAGACATAATAATGTAGCGCGGTGCTGTAAGCAGATGATGTTGGGTTCTTTGGTTTAAAGAAAGGTGCCCAAATGATACCATAGAAGATGTTCGGGCAGTATGGTGCAAAAAGAAGCTTATTGTTTCACAAAAGATTTTGCACACTCAAAATTATTCACTTGTGTTTTAACACAAAACAATTTACATAAAAATTGTACATTTTAAATCTTTGAAATCTCCTTAACTCTTGTGTTCCTTAGAATAAAAAAATTATTATTAGAAATGCCCAAACAAATTGCTAAGTATTACATAATATATATATATATATATATTTAGACAAACTGATCAAAATGTTATTGCTTTTCACTGATTAAACCTCAAAAAAAGAAAAGTATCTGTTGGGAAATAAAATTATAATATTTTAAAAATCTATTCAATCCATTTAAAATGTTTTTTTTAAGTTAATATAACTTTCCATTTTTGAGATATTTACTAAGCCACATTAAATATTTTTAAAGAGTATTTTTTTTAAACACTGTTGAAATGTTGTCTATATGTAAGTGAATAAAAGAAGTAAAGCTCACCAACTTTAATAGTTTTGGTGAATTCTAATAAAACAATTGTGTATGTTACAAAAATATTTTGTAAAATCAATACTTATTTTTTCATTAAAAAAACGTAAAAAATATTTGCAAATTTTAGAGGAATCAACTCTATTAATTATTTTTATAAATATATTCAATTAAAATCTATTTAATATATTTGAAGATAAGTGAAAAAAGTGTTGGTTTTTGTTATATTTAATAAGCCACCTGAAACATTAAGAAGCTAATGGATCCTTTAAGAAAGTTTGGCATTGTTATCAAAAATTTTGAATGAACAAAACACTAGGATTGCAAATTAGATATTGTAGTTAAATCTCAGTTAAATGCAAATTAGTTTTCCAAAATGACTTTGAATAAACCTAAGCCTCATAAACTTGAAAAAGCTGCTGAAAAAGTCCCACAAAACACCTGGAGAGGGAAAACGGGAAGCGGTGACATCTGATCCGTCTGAGCGAAAGAGTTCAGATGCTTTCATGTGTCTGTGAGAGCCGAAGCGAGACTTAGAGATATCTCACAACATCCATCAATCCAGCAGTTTGTCTTCATCAATCATCTTGCTGTTTGTTGACCATAGCAACAGGATGTCCCAGTTATTTTTACGGATCTTGTTATTGGGGTCGGCCCTCTCACAGCAGGAATTTCCTCCACGCGAGGCGTTGTGGTATGCGTGTCATGTCTGTTTGATCGTGTTGGTGACGTATTTACTTTGTGTTGAATGCATATATGCAAACTTCATCACTGGAAACACAACACACAAACCATGATGACATCAAACATTATTCTTTAAAGACAGCGGCAGCCTCATTAAGAGGCTTATTTTAAGTAGAATTCCCAGCATACACTAAAGTGTGTCAATTCTGTCATGAACTATTCCCCCTTAAGTTGTTCCAAACCTGTATATTTGACTCTGTTCTGGGGTAGGAAGTTATTTGGAAGAATGTTAGCTTCTGGATTTTTCGGGGAACAATTGACGGCCATAATAAAAATATTGTGCTGCTTTGTTGAACACTTTGGTAATGCAAATTGTTCTTGGGCACCTTTAAACAACATTTTAATTTTGGTCTGCTCTGGTACAAATAGTTGCTAACATTCTTCAAAATATCTTCCTATATTACATTTACATTTAGTCATTTAGCAGACGCTTTTATCCAAAGCGACTTACAATAGTCGAGGAGACAATGAAGCGGTAAAAAGCCGATACAACAATAGGTGAACAAGTGCTACAACAATGCTACACAGAGACAGAAGTTACAAAAGTTTTTTTTATTTTTTTCATTTTTTTGATAGAGTGAGTAGGTTACAAAAGAAGGTTTTACTTGAGGCTGTCAATGTCAGAATTTTTATTTCTGGTTAAACTATCCCTACCCCAAATGGATCTCCCTATAATGTATGCCGGGAACTTCCCAACCCTTGTTTAATGTGAAACATATTTGCACAAAATATAACAACGCCAAAAATATTCTCCATTTGGGAAATTTTTTGTATTCACATAATAACGAATATTTGTGTTTCTGAATATCTGGTTGCTTTCTGATGAGCCTTTAATAAGCAACTGATGTTATGTGGCATGAGGTGTTGAAACGGACACAGACGAATGGAACTGAAATCAGTGTTTTCTCGTCTGGAGACGCAGCTGAAGTTTAGGAGTCAAGGTCACGCAGACCCTTGGCCTTCATCTGTCAGCTCCTTTTGATCTGCAGACGCTTTCCTCCGTCTTTCTGCACGCTCTGCCTTTAACACAGGGTCGGAGGTCACAGTGGGGCAACACCGCAGAATCTCTGCCAGAAACCTCCTCCTTTCTTCCCTTGGCCTTCTTTTGTTCCTCTTATCATACTATGAAGTAGACCAGGTCAGTATGATGGTGTATGCAGCGTCACAGTATGTACATGTCAGCTGATTTTGATTAGGAGGTATTTGTGTTAGTTGGCCTTATGTTCATCGTGTATAGTCGTAAACCGGAAAGCTGCAGAAATACAGAGAAATGGCATGTGAAATATAGTTGTTTAACTTAATGCATTAAAATACAATTCAAGATGAAGATATGGGTCTGTATTATATCACAATGGCTTCAGAAGAGGATTATCCTATCTAAACGTGAATGTAATAACAAATTCATAACTATTTTGCAAAAAAAATTGAATTTTTACTTGCCTTTTTATTTAATAGATGCATATTGAAATCAATTGAATTTAATGCACGTTATGTCAATAATTTGTTCAACAGGTCGTGTCTTTCTGTTGCATTTAGGTTTAGCCAAGTGATGGTGTTTCTTTTACCACTTACCCAAAGACATGATTGGCTAGACTTCCAAATCACCTTCCGTTACATAAAGTGAGTGTATTTTAAAAACCTCAGTGAAGAGAGTAAGCGAGAAATACCCGGCGGGTCTATGTCGCGCCAAGGTTCGTGAGTGTGCATCAGATGGACACTTCTTTATCCCATGATGCCACAGGAGATGACCAATGGGCAAATTTCCGATGGGAATCAAAAGAATTAGTGAACACTTTTTTTAAATATAAAGAAGGTAAACTATAATGATTGTGAAACCAACTTCTTCACATAGGTTGTTGTCGCAAGTCAAAAAGCATAGGGATCACATGACACAAACATTACTTACACCCTAATGTACTTCTCCCATATAATTCATAGAATGAACTCTATTCAATTATGATCAGTAGGCTTTTAATTTAAATCTGTAGTTCTAAGTATAGTATGTGATTTCTTGCTTTTAACTTGCAAGCTGATGTATGTCGCGTGCGGATTTGTAACGGAAGTTACGTTTAGGCCACAAAGCATGCATTATTTCCCATAAAACCATCTTTTTTACTTTAGGCTTGATCAGTTACATGTGTCAATATCCACACTGAGCTCGCGGACCTAATTGGCGTCCCATTGGTTGCCATGTTGAATCAATGTTTTAAACAGAAACGCAATAATGTCAGGACCCTTCACTGCGGGGGTTTCAATTTGTCATATCATAAACAGGTGCTAAACATGAGGATTAGCGGTGTTGTGATCCACGGCCTTCCCTTGGATGATGTTATCTGAGTATTGGATCCCCTTCTGTTAGAATGAACAACAGGGCCCTTATGCTGGCCACGGGCATCTTCAGGGCCCCAGACCTGGTCACGGGTCATTGATCAGTGTGACAAGAACCTCTGTCTGGTTCTCTTTAGGGGCGTGCTGCCTGGAATCAACCCCACGTTAGAAACGGACAAAACTGTCAACTTTTTATCGACGAAAGCTCTCTGAAAACAGACAAGCTCCTCATTTTTCTTTATGAAAATACATGCTATTAGAAAGGTATACATTGACTCTTGACGCAACCATTCAGGGAAACCACACATTGTGGTTTTATGGAAAAAACATACTCAATTTGTTTGGCTACATAATACAGCCTTTCATCAGTTGAACACAGCGACATCTTTACAGCCAATACCTTACATATTAGGTGGGGCCTTGTTTGGGAAACCCATCAGAAAAGTTGCGTTTCGTCCGTTTGATATTTAAAGCCATCGTCTCAGTCTGGTTCACTTTCTTTGTGTTTGCCCACTGCAGTCACTGTTCCATCGGATACAGATGGACCCCATGGAGAAGGAATGGCTGAGATGTGCGGCTTTGGGAAAGGCTCCTGCCCTACACATTCTCCTGCAGCAAGACATCACACTCGTCTCCAGAAGGGTAAGACCCAAACCTCTCCGAGTCTCATAGTACTATTGCCGTGATCATAAAAAATCACATAACACATAATCATCTATTCCCTTTCGAACCCGAGACATCTTCTCAATTCAAACTAGTCCTTTAAAACATATAACAGATTTGTGAGGGTGTATTTTCAATGTGGCTCTGGACTTGCGTAGGACTTTGAGCAGTGGGCATCAAAGGGTCAGTTCACCCAAAAATGAAAAGTCCCTCTCCAGTGCTCACATGCATGTGTACACTTCTTATGTTAAGTTCAACACAAAACAGATATTTGGAAGAATGTTAGGATTTCTGGGCCAACATTGATCAGCAGAATAAAATGTTATGCTTGCCAAACCATTCGGTCCGACCTATTTGTTTCCCCAAAGTCTTTTCAAATAGGATTTGTGTTCAACAGAAAAAACTAAACGACGCAATAACTGCTTTGGTACTCAAGAAATGACGTCAATTTCGATCATGAGTCACGGTAAACAGGACAAGCCAATTACGTCGGGGTTTATGTTACATGCCAGGCCTCCAACACATGCTTGTTTTGAAGACTTTGATACGGGATGAAACGAATCCGACGGGAACGGTTTGTTGTTTGACCAGGAGCGTTTTGTGGCCTGATAGTGTTAACGGAACCACGCGGGTTCCCTTTAAAGGTGAAGAGAAAAGAAAATAAAACAGGCTGACGACTTCCAGATATTGTTCGTCCACTGGATGCGAGCACAATCTGTATTGGTTTAACTTCAGAAGCCTCCGCCCCAAGGCTGTGTATTCTGCCACTTACGTTGCAAAAACACACACTTCCCAAACAAGGAAGATGGCCGGACAGAGCGCAAGGGGGGAGAAAGAGAAAGAGTAGAAGGTGGTAGACGGCTTGTCTGGTTGTAAATCATCACATATGTGCCTGGCAGCGGCAGTGGGTTGCGGCTCTACGGGAGGGAAGCCCAAAGCAGCGGCTCTTATTAAATTTCCACGAAGTTTAGTGAATACATGCGGCAAGTGAGGATGACAGGCAACGGCTGGCGCTGCTAAATGCCCGCAGCGCTGCTGTAAAACAAATGACAACAACATTACCTCTGCTACTGTACTACCAGCTATTTCATTCACTGACGATGTATAGGGCAAATTATCAGGAAATTCCTAAAGTCGACAACGTATTTGGACAATTGTGTACTTTTGAAATCCGTTACGCCAATCAAATTTAATAATGATTTTATTTTAACACGCAACACAATCTCTATAGGTATTTTTCCCCAATTGTTATTTTTATTTTTTTTGTACATAAAAATGTGTTGTATAAATGAAGCATGTGTATATTTTTGTATGTTTCATTTGGCAACTGCCGATGTTTAAACTTTTCCTATACGATTTTTATTATTCTATAACAACTTATTTCAAATGTCATTGCTTTAAATCATATTATTTCTCTACATCTTTAGACAATACGTCAAAGCCCGGAGTGAAGTTAACGGAATGGAAAAATAAAAATGACATCTCTTATTTATGACACAATTTTTTCGTTCCAAACTATTTCTTTGTTGGGCTGAATTTGAAGACATTTTCAGGGGTATCAAAGTAAAATAAAATCACACAGCAGTATAAAATAAAATAAAATCCAACGTACAATTGGTCAATAAAGACACTTGCGTTCTTTCAGTCATTTCTTCTTTACTCAAATATATTCCATTGCTTTTATACTGTGAAGAAACGCCGTTACATGTTGAAATACTTTCTAATATAACGAATTTTTTGTTCCGTCATTCTAAGATGTCGTAAATTTCTACTATCTATTTGCAATATGTGCTTCGTAAGGATTGTTTTTACGTCTTAAGAATGTTTGGGAATGTCCAAAAAGTCCCCAGCCGTGTTTCCACTCGCACACTCGCACTGATAACGACAACTGAATGTTCTTTTGTGTAAGCGATGCTACCTCTGACACCAACAGGACATTTCCGAAGAGCATGCGAGGTTTTCTTCTGTATCCCAACAATGCATTTTTCTAATGCTGAACCAGTTCGAATTCGTCTTTATTGTCTTTTAAGATAAGACGGGACGCTCTCATCAGATCGGACTTCGGATGCACCGGTCAAAGACGAACGGTTTTAGTTGGCCCTTTTTTGCTCGTCCAGTCCCCCCAGGTCAACAGTAATGGCCAATGCTCTTAAGCAGGATCAGATAAAGGAGATAGTGTTGATGGGATGGACAGCATCTTATGTGGCCATCGCGATTGAGAGACAAAAACTCATAGGAAAGGTTAATCTCAAGCCCTTATCAATCAATTACATTTGGCTTTGTGGAATTAATGGCATGGCTGGAATTGCTTGGCAGGATTGAATGGGTCTGTGGGTTGAACTTGGCATTGGCATCTCTAGAGGAAATGAAGCTCTTTGTGTCTGAAGCATCGCGGGCCAAACGATTGGAGCACATCTCATAGTGGCTGATACAGAGCAAGATAACAGCTTCTCAAATTAATTAGTGGAAGGCCGTGACGCCTCGTTCCCAATCATCCGGTTACCTTGAGTCTAACACCAATCCCAGCAGTAAACAGGGCTTCATTGGAATTCGGATGTGTGACTTTGTGCGATACATCCTCTGACCATGTTTGATTTATATGTCTGTGATGTTAACAATCTCACTACATCCCATGTTCTCTTCTTTCACATCTCCAGGACTTTGTCACTGTGAGTACTTTTTTTTTACTTAACATTGCTTTCTTCTCATGTCATTCATGTATATTGTTAGCCAAACGTATGTGAAAACACGAACACGACCCCGATGTTGTGCTTGTTGAATAGATCCATTGAAAAGCATTGAGCAGAGCTTACAAATGTAGGAATTGCTTTATCAACATTAACAAACATTATTATTTATCTCATCCGTCAATTGACGTCAAATGAATTGAATATTTTTACATTAGAGACATTTCGATCAAGAGTCATCTTTGATTTAATATACAAATTAGGTTGTCTAGGTCTCATCAACTTTTCATTGCTTAGACTTACAACAAAAATCATATTTCACATGAGATCCTGTAGATAACCATAATAATATGGAAGCATGGAAGTGCACATTTGATGCGCTTTTTGACAGTTTATTCGATTCAGAACGCGATCTTGATGTCATCACAGAACGTATTATATGGTGAGAGACATTAACAGCCAATAGACAGAGCCATGTTAAGTGAGATCCCCGTTCTTCTTGTACTGTAGCTCGAATGTACTTCAAAAAAACACATCTCTTTCAAATCCCATCTGACGGTATTATTTTTTTCATAAAGTTAAAGGAATGGTCATGAAAAAGCATACCTGTTCTAATTCAACCATTACTTTAGTAGTGAATGTAAGAATGTACAACGGTGATAGTCAAGAACTTTGTAAGCGTTTGAATGAATAATAAAGAAATCAGCGGAGACGCCCATTGGTCCGTTGTTTATAAGAATACGACACTAGGGAAATCAGATTTGTAAACAATAACATCTAAAGACTCGGTAATCTTCTTAAGGGGAATTAATAAAGTGTGTGTGGGGGGGGGTGAAAATAAGTAAGGGTTGTCCTTTACCAGGCCGGACGCTGATCTTGGGGCGATCGAATAACAAGGGAAGAGGAGACGTGGATCTGGGGATTAAGCGCTGGAGATCCCACAGGAATCAAATGAGAGTTTAGCCTTTAGACTCACAATTTCTCAGCTTAGAGCCTACCAACCCCAAAACTTCAAAACACACTCAAAGCTTTGAAATGCGAGTAGGTATCCATAATCCCTTCTGCGGATTCTAATCTATGCACCTTGGTTTGAGCTTTCCTTTAGCCTGTGCTTCACAACAATGATCTTCCCCTTTTGGACTGTTAAACTTTGTCCATGCGATGTGTCGATGAAGGAGGATTAGTTGCGCTTTTGATAGATCTCGTAAAGAAAACCTGCTTAGAATCCAGAGTTCATTGGACAGTACATCATTTGCATTAGACAAATGCTTGATTCTGGTTGTCTTCCGTCTCTTGAATCACTGCAATGGACTCTCAGGGGGTAAGTGTGATTTTCTTGAGTAGTTTGTGATAGATCCCGTTTTTATATTTGTGTGTGTGCTCGTACAGCTGCTCTGAGACCATCTCAAGTATAAAAGATCTGGAAAAAAGAAAGTCGACTACTTGAAGTCTATGCAACGAGGTTCAAAGGCCTCACACCCACTCCTAATCTTGGAGCTTGACATTAACAGGAGAAATGTGTGCTTATTATAAAAGGTTTTAAATAGACATTGATGCCCATCACATCAATAGATTTAAATACGTTTTTCCAACATACATTTGATTATTAAAATAGCATAAAATGACTAAATTGGCTATGAACTACATTTGAAATAACATACATTTATGTAAGCGGTGCCTTTATCCTAATGACACACACACAGAAATGCTCATAAAATATAAAAATGTTCCTAGTAGATGTCTTAGCTTACAAACAAAGCCCTGTTTTATTTTATTTTAAGCTTCTTAGTATTAACAAAGCAATGAGTTTATGGGCTGAACAGTAATAATTGTGATTGTAAACTATTTAATTCATGCTAATGAATGTATTTGTTATACGTTCCAGTGTTCCCCGTCAACCCAATGATCATTGTGTATAATTATAGTGTAATGACACGGAAATCATTTGATTTACAAACAGGCCCCGCTCCTAACACCTCGGGGCGGACATGCACCGCTCCTCAGCGTTCAGCCAATAAGAACGCACGCTCGAGATACTATTCTATAAAAGGATTTAAACTCATGCTTGGTTTTAGGTTTAGCGAAGCTTTTTACTCTCTTTGTTTGCATTTTGTTCGTTTACAAAAACATGTCACAGTATTGTGGAGTAACGGATGTTATAAAGAGATTATAACAGATGTTTAAAGGGAATTTAACACAAAATATGTTATTAAAGTGTCAAATTCTAGATAGCATGGACTTGGTACCAAAAAAAATAGCATCGAACATTTTAATCTTTCAAAAATTCAAGCTGTTTTCTGTGACAATACGACTATTTTACTATACCTTTTGCAAAATGTGGTTAAAATCATTAAGCATTTACACCTGATTTCAAGCTTAAACAGTCTAAGTGCAGACTAATAATAATACCGAATCATAAATAACCACATATAGAAATATCTTTCATTCTTCTCTTACTCCTTCTTTAATTAAGTCTGTCCCCACAACACGAATTATAAATAGAAGAATATCAAATAAAAAAGAAATGTTGAAAGACTCCAATCTTTTTTTAATCAAAATAGTTATTTAAAGGATGAAATGTATTAAAAAAAGTTTGATAGGGGACTTAATGTATTCAAAATAGTTATATATAGAACTTATTGTATTCAAAATAGTTATATATAGAACTTATTGTATTCAAAATAGTTATATGTAGAACTTATTGTATTCAAAATAGTTATATGTAGAACTTATTGTATTCAAAATAGTTATATGTAGAACTTATTGTATTCAAAATAGTTATATATAGAACTTATTGTATTCAAAATAGTTCCATGTTGGACTTAAAATGACTAAATATTGGGTTTAAAGTTAAGAAATATGTTTCCAAATATGTTTTTTGGCTAAATCTCTTTAAAAACCCACAAATAAACATGTAATCTAATCAATTATTTCATACTATCATACGAGGTATTTTAAGAAAATGTATTTGGATCTTAAATAAAATGTATTTGGATTCATTAAAACATTTATCTTAATTTTTATTTCATTCTAATTTCTAGATGTATCGCGGACTTTCTAGTCCACTGTTTGTTGAAATTTAAACCTCATGAGTGAAATGAAGTCATCCGATGACAATGTGAATAAAATACATAATATAATTGTTATATTTCCCAAAAATAGATACAGTTTTGCTATATGTGTCAAATTTATATAAGAAATATTCTTCGCAGAATAAAAGTGTTCATTTTGCCTAAACAGATACCTATATATAATAACTTGTTGGTGAAACGATCTCTTCTTTTTCTCGCTGCTACATTTGTAATTCCATAGTGTTTAATTGAGTCTTCTAGTTTTAACAAGACATGTGCTATAGTAAATATGCTGTAGTTGTCGTAGTTTGAAGACTATTACATCCCAAGTACGAGATCCTTCCCAAGTTTGTGTGTGTGTGAGCACAGGCCGTGTGCAATAATTCAGTGTTACCCCAGCAGTGATTGTAAGAGGCTGTTAATGTTGTTCTTTTGTGTAGGGCTATGGCCATTTTAAACAGCTCCATATGGTGACAAGCATCAGGCTTTGAGTTTGTGAGGGTCCGCTCTCGCCCTCTCTATTGAGCGGACCACAGAGGAGCACTATAAGCTGTTCTTTCACACTGCCAATAAAAGACAGAGCCTCCATCTGGCACACACTAAAGCTCTCACACACACACACAACTGACCCTGCTTTTCCCATGCACATGCTTCTGTTCATTTCATCTCAGAAGGTGTTGAAACTATGTCATTCCGTGTCTGAAACCACATGTTAGTTATGACGGATTCAACTGCTTTTAAAAACTGGATGGGCCATTATCATAGAGCTATAACAGGGCACTGCCAATCTAACAAGTGAGAAACCATAAGAACGGTACGGATGTGCCCCAGATCGGACCGACCGAGAGATCTCTCAATGGATTGTGTGTGATCCGTCCGCCCCGCGAGCGCTCTGTTAGAGACGGCTTACGGGGTCAAGGTGGGCTGCCAGCTCTTGCGTGACAAGATACATAGGGCTTTTTGATTCGCGCTGGGGCAGATTACAGGTTGCCATAGTTTCTCTAATGCTCAAATCAAGCATTCAGCTAATCGGCTCAGAAGAGGTTAAAGGCTGCCGCCGATTTGGAAGAGATAAAACTTGGTGATCGTGGATAGAAGTTTGACAAAAGCATGGCTGCTGCAGCTTTGATGCGAAGTGAACGCGGACGGAGACTCCGAGCTCTTGACCAAACACACCGATGTAATGCTGCCGACCACAGAGAGCAACACGGTGACAAAGCCTTGTTTTATCCTTTTACTAATATCGTATTCTTGCCTGTTCTCTTTCTTTTCCTCTCTGGGACGGTCGTGACTCTGAAACACACACATGAATAAAAACGACGCTTGAAACACGGACCTGAAGTATGTAAGTGGTGTTTAGTTCTGATCACTTTATTTCACAGGCCTGTTCCATGGGGATACACCTTAATGCTGACCTTCCAGAACCTCGTGTCACCAAATCAGTATTGAATGATTAAACACTGCGTTGTGAAAGTTGACAAGCACTTTTTAGGGCTTTTTATTGGTTGGATTTTTTGGTACTTTTTATTTACCGTGCACCAAACTCAAACCAAACATCAAACCTAATATAAACCCAGTATGACATTCTCAAAATACCTTCCCATTTACAAAAACCTATAAAAAAATCAGTTTTTTTCCAAAAATAATGTTCTATTGTGTTTTACATTGTATCTTTGGTGTTTTCTGTTATTATTCCTTAAAAACAATTATAATGAAAGAAATGGGACTTATATTGAAATATATCGAAATCTCAGATTTTTTTCGGAACTATTCTTTAAGAGATAACTAATGTTGTTCAATTTTTTGTTACCAAAAGTTATTATTGACTTAATACCGCAACGTCGGCCTGATACTAACGATTCTTTCATATTCCATACTCTTGTAGATCTTCAAAAATGTTCAAACTTGCCTACATTTTAAAACTTTTGCATTTTTAAAATCTGAGAAAATTTGGCACAATGCACCGTATTAATATAAATTTGTTTTCCGCGTTTACAGTTCTTTTAACTGTATTTTAACTTTTCACTGCATTAAATTACATTTAATCATTAATGAAGATGTCCGTGAAAGGAAAAGAAAATGTACGGATCATTTTCTGCCGGTACTTTCTCAGTTTTTTAAACAGATTTTTTACAGTGTAATTCATCTTATTCATAAATTCCCACCGTGTAATTTGCATGTTTTACCATAACCTGCTGTCACCCCAGTGACGTTTAGTGTTTGGGTCTGGGCCGGCCTGATCTTATTATTAATTTCACGTCATATGTTGTTAGTTTACACCGCCACTTTTTTGAGCAAATTATCCTTTTATATTCATTCCACTGAGCTTTTTAAGAAATGAATTGGTGTCTGATTTAAGAAAACAGAGAAGTGTCCTTGGCTTCGGCTCTGTTGGTTTGGCCTCGGTGAATTACATTGTGCTGAATTAGCTGCTATGCCAACGATTCAGTTGTGTTCCCATTCATTCGGCTACACCCGAATCTGCTTATGCAAATCAACCCAAACACAGCTTTCAGAGATGTTGCGGAAGCCGGCTTTACGATACATCTGTGTGGTATAAAATAATTAAAAGATTGTTGGCCAAGCGAAGAAAAAAATATGTTGAACTATCCAATGAAAGACCCAACCAATAAGAGCTTACAACGTGGTGTTGAAATGTGCCGGGTGACATTGTACTGATTTTAAACCCCAAAGCCAATAACGTAAAGCTTTAAGGCAAACCAAACTGCTCAGTGTCTTTGCAACCTTTACAAACGTGCAACGTGATTTCAGTTCTTATTAATGATGTCCGAATACATCACCCGTGTGATTGACAGCCATGCGGTGATTGACAGCCGGTGTGTTTGTATGCGTGTGTTACAGACGGCGCTCAACTGGGCGGCCAAGCAGGGCTGCGGGGAGATGGTGGACATGATGGCGCGCTCTGGGGCGGACGTCAACCAGAGAGCGGTGAGGGTTGACAGGAGCCAGCGGCCCTACCGACATACTCACATTTACACCTCTGCAGGGGCTATCACACGCACACACGCAAACGAGTCCAAACACACACCTCTCAAACAAACATTGACACCATTGAGCGTCACGTGCGTCGGTGTAGAATCAAACCATGCTTTTATTTCACAGACTCTTCTGCATTTCCCTCATTCACAAAGCTTTGATACAGAGTATAGCGATTATATGAATTCGTAGCGAAATAAGAAAGGTTAAACCTTTGAATCTCTGCCAAGGCCTTATAATGCAGCTTTAGTAAAGTTCAATATTTTGTAGCATAGAGGCCTTTTACCTCCGAAAAACGTAAGGTTGAATTTAAGTTCCACGGAACCTTTTTGGGGAGCACGTAAGCTGTAGAGGAACTACCCATGACGTATGCGTGGCCGAAGTTTGTTGGTTGTTTGACGGAGATAGTGTTGACCGGCTTACATCATGCAGTTCTTTTGCCGATGCGAATGTAATCGGAGGAAAAGCTTGACGTTAAACTTAGTTCGCCGAAGTCAAGAAAGCATTTCCAAGGCATGTTAGGCAAATAAGGTCGCAAGTTCCATCGCTTCAGCATATTTCAACGATTAAGATGTTTTCCGAACCCATCGTCCAATGAACGGTTGCGAACATCATCGCAAAATTGAGTGATTAAAACTAGACAAAATTAATCCTCTATATATGTATAAACTACTTTGCGTGTCACAAAAGTAGAAGTGTGTGTGATTAAAAGCTAGGACACTGGAGAATCCCTTGGTGAACATAGAAGAAAACGTATGAATGATTTAAAAATCATGAAATAAAACAGCACAAACAAATCCTGATAAAAACATTTTATACAAAACATGGTTTACGGCAATAAAATGATATTAAACAGATCCGAATGAAACAATCCTAAGACGTTGTTACTTTAAATATTTTATTTTTCTCAAGAAATTGGCAGGATCACGACTGAAATGTAAATTGACTAGAGGTAAAATGATGTATTAACTCAATGTTTCCCCCGCTCTGCAAACTCTGCAGATAAAGGCAAACACACACACACACACACACACACGCACACACGCACACACACACACACACACACACACACACACACACACACACACACACACACACACACACACACACACACACACACACACACACACACACACGCACGCACGCACACACACACACACACACACACTTCTTATTGCCTTCCTAATTACATCATTAACTTTTGCTCCCTAATGGTTATGGGGCTAATGGTGCTCTTCAAGTGCAGCTTCCTCTGGGCAGGAATGAAATAAAAAATCAATAATCCATGAACGCCGTCAGGGTTTGGATATGCCACACATGCGTGTTCATTCACAAACACACGAGATTGAGATTTCTTTCACCATCTGCTGTCTCACTTTTCCTATTATTTATTGTACGTTTTTTTTGAGTATTCTTTATGATATACAATAACTTTGACTCGCCATTGATAATTCTCAATACAACGCTGAAGGGTTTATTCATCTTTAACTGCTCAATGACTTTGCTTCAACCAGGAAATTGTGTAACAGAATATACATGCAATGTTCCTTATATACCTATGCATTATACCCATAATCGACTAAGACGATGCTGTTGAGTGGAAGCGGGACTCATTCACATTTTCATGTTTTTCTATATAGATGAGGCACTTATGCATTTACATATTCCGCTTAGATGCCTTAATTATAGAATGTTGAATGTTTGAAGTCATACAGACTATAGTGGGTCTATATATGGGCAATTGTGTGATGTCCACCATACCATGAAACTACAAATATTCATGTGAGGTCTCTCTTTAAAGCTTTTTTAGTTTTAGTGCATCATCTTTCATCGTCAAGCAAGATTGTCACATCCAAAACGCTACAAGTTGCTCATAAACAGTGATAACATGATAATTAAAATACAGTAATTATTTCATATTCTATATGAAGAGCAGTCTCTTAGCCATTATTTGGATATTTCTGCTTCTGGGTTGTGCATTTTAATTGACATAAATCTTAAGAAGTTCGTGTTCTTCTTTTGTTCCGTCAAAAAATGTTTTTGCATAACTGATCATTTTAAACATTATCAACGATATAAATGAAAATGGTTTTGCTTTCTGGTAACAATTATGCTCTAAGTGTTTGGCTCTTAACATGACATTAAATAGATGGAAAAATTGAATTAAAATTTTAAATAAATTCTTACTTTAATCAAGTTTGATTTAATCATACTTTAACTCTTTTCCACACAGTTGAATTGGGTAATTCCAACATCTCCTTGACTGATGTGTATATATGTTGACGGATAAAATTCTGCTAAATTAAATTCTCTTTTCTTCCTGTCTTATAATATATCCATTCTTTTTTGTTTGGCATCCTAACCTTCACATTTTCCAGCATGTAAGTTTAAACCCTTTCTTATCCAACCTTCACTTGAAGTACGTTAAGACCCATCCACATTCAATCCGTCCCTCATGAAGTATGTTTCTCATATTCCGAAAATTCAGATTTCTGTCCTTCATATGTTGTTGAGGCTTGGAAAAAAGATTCAAAGCCAAATTGCCCGTGATGCCGGTGTGAAATGAAATCCTTGACCCATCTTGTGAAATGTGCCATGCTTATTCTCTTTCTTTAATCTTTTTTTGCTGGCAAACGGGAGCTGACTCTGGGCCCTTAGAAATCATTCTTTCTGCTTTTTTCTAAAGGGGGTGAGTCTGATTTCACTACACGTGTGAATTGTAGCTGGATCAAGCAAAGTAAAATACACAGTCGTTGGCTGTTTATGAACGAAGACACTTTGAAATAAATGATACCTTTCAGAGTAATGGCCCTTCGGTGCTGTTGCCATTTAGAGAAATAGATGACATTGAAAGCGAGATGTTAATGCATTTAAATTTAATATGAAGATTCTTCATTGAAATGCAAAGGCCTTAGGTCTTCAAACAATGCTTGAGAGGCTATACTCCAAATTGTAATACACATCTTTAGACAGGTTCAAAGTCAGTTGTAAGAAATATCAATTATGGCTGTGTGTTTCTTATCGTTTGTCAATGTTAACATGTTTTCGGGTCACTCTTGTGGCTTACCTTGATCTCCATTGGCTCCACTAACGCTGTGGAGGCCGAGCACATGAAAGTGACTGTGACCTTTGTCGCTCCTAGGACTGGTGTGATAATGAGGACCACAGCGAGAAAAGAAAGTTGACTTTAACCTTAAGGAAGAACATTTTGAAAGTGCTGTTTGTTAGCCACATGTCTTCACTGTATTACGCCCTACAAAGACAGCGACCTGTCTCTCTGATGCTACAATACCATCGCAGTGCTGGTACCTACACCCATTGACTACCATAATAGGAAGACAATTCATTACAGCATTTACCATTAGATTGATCTCTAAAAACATCTCACACCTATAATGTAGGCCGTTCCTTTACAGAATTACTTTTCTTGCAGATCGGCGACCTCAAGCAGCGAAGAACAAATTGTGATAGCAAAAGAATTCTCTTTAAATCGACAGTGCAAACGAAGAGATGTCCGTCCGCGGACATAACCAACCCCGACACCCAAACCTTAACCCAAGACCTACATTTACATTACATTTAGTCATTTAGCAGACGCTTTTATCCAAAGCGACTTACAATAGTCGAGGAGACAATGAAGCGGTAAATAGCCGATACAACAATAGGAGAACAAGTGCCACAACAATGTTACCGAGTTACACAGAGAGCGAAGTTACAAAAGATTTTTTTTTTGATAGAGTGAGTAGTTAGAAAAGAAGTGAGTTAGTGAGTTAGGTGTAGCCGGAAAAGATGACACACATAAAAGAAGACCTATATGTATAATCTTCGAAAAGGAAGTCCGGAAAAGTATACATTTCTATACAGTGAACTCGCCTGTTCTGGCCTGGAGGAGAGACCTCATAATGAATTATTTCCTATTTAACCAATGCAGATAATCAGATTTAGCAGCAATCATATGGTTCATTACTGTCACGAGGAACCGGATCTGTAAAAAAACCAACAACAAAGAGATATCAGAGAGCACATTATCAGAAGTGTGGTGGGATGACATGTCTCCCCTGTGGAGCGATAATGTGCCATCATTTACATTACTAACCGCTGGAGCTCAGATGAGCGTAAAACACCAGTCGCTCTTCATTCATCCATCGACTGGTTCTGTTTTACCATCGTTCCTTCCTTTTAGCACAATCTCTCATACAGTAAGACGGACCTGTCAACAGTTGTGTGGCGGGCCGGTGCTGTTGGAAACAGCGATGGATGACTGATGGTATCCAGCGGTGGGTCGGTCCTGTGTTAATGTGCGGGATGTACTATAGGGATATTCCCAGCGGGTCTCGCTGTCTGGCTAGCCGCACGAATACAGAACGTCAACCGCACACAGTGGTGTGTGAAATGACATCCAGCTGTTTTTAATAGCCCATCACAAAGGACTGACACACACAACAGGACAGCAAGAGTTAGTGTAGTTCCTACCACACTCTCTCACTTATCATATTTCCATATGTGTGTGTGTGTGTGTGTGTGTGTGTGTGTGTGTGTGTGTGTGTGTGTGTGTGTGTGTGTGTGTGTGTGTGTGTGTGTGTGTGTGTGTGTGTGTGTGTGTGTGTGTGTGTGTGTGTGTGTGTGTGTGTGTGTGTGTGTGTGTGTGTGTGTGTGTGTGTGTGTGTGTGTGTGTGCGTTTGCAGGGTTATACACCTCTTCATCTCGCCTCTCTCCACGGACATGGCAACATCATTCAACTTCTGATCAATAACTACAGTAGGTATTAGTGATTTATTATAAATATATATAAAACAACATTTCCTTATGATTGTGATTCAAACCAATGCTATGGTTAGATTATAATTCAACCCATGACAAAGATTTGTTTATGAAGTCTGCAAGGACTTTGTTGGCATGTGTATGCCTCTTATGTGTCCAGTACATGGCCATATATTGATAATTTCATAAAAGCCCTTAAAAATCATAATGGGCAATACAATGAAATGTCAACCGTACACTGAAAAACTATTTAGCAAAGGTTTTATTATAGTGAAGCCGTCAACATTTGGAGATTCGATTACCTATGAAAATCCTTAATAACATTTGTCTATTTTTAGGTTTTTAGGATTGTCACCACCGTAACAGATCATATTCCTTATAAATAGACACATACAAATTTAAATAAAATTGCTTTTACGTCCTATTAAGAGGCGTCCCTTTTTTGTTCTTTTTCAGGTTTGTGCATTTAGATCACGGAAATCCTATACATTTTTTTTGCCACATTTCTAATGCAAATTAATTTCCAATTTTTAAATAGAAATGTTGTTGATAGGCACATATTATCTGAGGTTTAGAATTGATCTACATGGCTTTAGCTAAATATAAACAGATGGTTTAGTGTTTTGGTATCAAATACATGCCAATATACTGTATGTACAGTCACATCTATACTAACCCCTAATTTACATTGTATGAAAAATGTGTTATAATACAAACAACATTTACATTCATTGTAATTTGCAGAATATTTTATCTAATGTAACTTCCTTCGCTACTTATAAAAAAGTAACAATATGAATTATGTGTAAATTGTGTATATTTGTATACCATTTCCTTATTTCCCTACTTTCAAAATCTATGAACTAAATCTACTTTGCAACACGGCTTTATTATTTTTTTATTCCTGAGCTGATGGACGAGGAGCGGCTTCCTTGGTCACCGACAGCCTGCCACCGATGCTTTTATAAAATATAACATCGATTTAACCCCAATAATCCCATCCCTTTATATAAAGTTAAATACGTAAACTGTAAAAACTGTGATAGGTAAGAAAGGCCGCTCATATTCACAGATGAAATCAATAATGCAGAACTGAATCTAGGAACTGTGCAGTCACAAAGATAATTGGTTTGGGTGGGGGGAACGCAGTCACGTCCCACCTACTGTGAGCGAACACTAATGAAGCCAACTAGGATGTGTGTGTCAATAGAGTAATTCAAAAGAACAGTCCCATGAGATTCCGGACGGTGCGCACGCATGTGTGCGCGTGTCTGTGTGTGGGGGTCTTGTCTGTTAAAGCCCCTAACAGAGAGAAGATGCCCATATGTTGTGTGTTATGTGTCCACTCGGCCCTGTTGTGTTTGTAATTCACTAAAACACATATGGTTTGGGTCACTATTAGCTCCCACCTCCTTAGTACAAACCACAGAGCTTCCATATGGTGTGTGGAAATGGATACTCCATGGTTTCCCGTCACCACCCATGGCTTTCTTGGACCCTGCGTTGAAAGCGACAGAGAACGGGATGTGGATTGTCCTTTGTTGTTTCGTTTTTATAAAAGTACCAAGAATGTCCAGCCAACCGGAAAGTGTGTTCTTCATAGAACGCGATTGAGCCTTCTGGTGTGGTTTCGATCGGTAGCCTTAACCGATAATACATCGGACACCAAGTGGCGATGTAGGGGTCAAAGCAATTATTGTAACCGATATGTTCCCATCGCTTTTACTTTTATAAATTCGCCAACAGCCAACTTTGGCACCAACCCTAAAGAAATCAGTCAAGACTTCCTTAACACGAATAATAATTCATACGGTATTAGTGGCCATCGTTGGAAGAGTTACTCCTTTAAGCCTCAAATATTTGACCATATTGATTGATTATGGATTTAATGTTCGGCCAAAACTGATCAAGTTTGAACTGATTTTTAAGTGAGACATAAATTAGTAAAATAAAGTTGAGTCTGACAAAATGTTTATATCTTGCTTCTCCTAGTGAAACGAGTTTTGAATTATAGACTGTAAGGCTTAATGCTTTAAGCTGAAGTATCTCAATTCATAATGTTCAGGATTTCTCTAATGTAGAACTTGATAGTACCTTAACACTGTCAGTATCTCTACGTCACTGACCCGATGTGTGGATAGGAGAAGGCCTTGGGCCGTCAGTGAATGTTAATCAAATGACGGTCACTGATCCACCATCAGTTCGATGAGATCTCCAATGCCAACACTTCACCTGGGAACCTCCAATCCAATGAGCCATGCCAGGCCAAGCTGCCATCCGCCACCCTATTCTTACCCCTCACTAGATGACCAGACTGTTTGTTCATGTATATTGTGTATAGAGTGTTGATGCATACCATTATGTGTTGCACATTAGTTCTCTTGATACACAGAAAGTGATGTAGACACATTTGTATGGTTCATATTATATTACTCGGAAGTGTATACTTCTCTTGATTTGTACAAGTGGTATCGATGCCATTGTTACTTACAAGTACTTCAGAGTGGCATGTATCAAAGGACCCCCATGTCGCATTATAACATGCCATCACGTAACCAAGACAACAGTACATTTGGAAACACACCCGAACCTCCAGATGTGTTTGAAGTGTTGAGATCAGCATGTCTTCACTGCAGTCATTTCTATTGCACCCTAAGTGAATAATGCTTTGTCTTATCTTCGAGAGATCCGTGCATGTGGTTAGGGAACTGTAGATAGTTTAACATAGTTACAAACCGACTGCTCGCAGTGCCTTAAGCGATATAGTTGAACACGGTTATAGGATTACCGCTTTGCGCCTGGAAACATAAGCCTCTCTTAGCAGCGGACAGCTTAAGACCCGCGCGTAACTCTATTAAAGCGCACCGAATTTCTCCAGACACAACTATAATCATATAACTCGGTTAAACAGCTGGCAGTTGCTGGAGATACAGCCGTCGCCGAATTGTTCGAAATCACAGCGTACGCTCTTTATTAAAACTGCAGTTTTATTAGTTTAAGGTTATCAATTCATGGCCTCTGTCGATACTTAGGCTCTGTGTGTAGTAGGAACGCACTGTGAATTGGTTTTAGCATTGCTCCTTTTTTTCGGTCATTGATTTGGTGTGCAAACATATACAATCATGCTTTCTCTAACAGAAATCTATTAAATATCATCCAATTACTAACATATATATATATATATATATATATATATATGTTAGTAATTGGATGATATATATATGTTAGTAATTGGATGATATTTAATATATATATATATATATATATATATATATATATATATAAGCCTCAAATATTTGACCATATTTATTGATTATAGATTTCCAAATCTATAATTCAATCAAGTGTAAACTGATTTTTAAGTTAGAGATAAATAAGTAAATTAAAGTTGAGTTTGACTTTGCAAATTTTTATATTATTTTTATGATATTAATTTGCATCCAGGGTTATGTTGCACACATCTCGCCGGTTAACCACCATAGTACGACGAATGTGTGCGTCTCACGACCGTTTCCTGAATTCGCACATTTATCGTTCGAACCACAGTGGTTTAAGAACATAGTGGAAGGTTGTGGGTCGAATCCCAGCAGAAAAAGACTGAAATGTCCTGGAGCATGGCATCTTAAAGGTGTCTGCCTAATGAATAAATGTAAATGTAAATTGGGAAACTGAGCATTATAAATTGCACAGTTAATCACCAGCTCTGCCCAGCAATATTTGATCTTTCGTTTTGTGTATTACGACTAATGTGTATTATGCCAACACTTATTATTTAATTTTTTTCTACTTTAAGCTGACGACGCCACTTATGTTATCAGGCTGTGATGCAAAAACTGTTGGACATTCTGCAAAAGATAAGACTTACACATCCCCAAATCACTTCCTGTTCCAGTAGGAAATGTCAACATACAAAAAAAAGATCTTCAATATCTTTTTACAATATTACATCACACGGTGCCTTGACAACATCATGTGCTTTAAACCAATTTCTTGCCCATGTTTTCATGAGACGAACCAAAATGTCCATATTCCACACATTTTGTTTATCTAATATTTTAAATATTAATTATAATTAATCTTTAGTCTTAAATATAATTAGTCTTAATTATAAAAAAACACAAACAAAACACTGAAAAATGTCCAAAGCGTTCAATTAATCTCTGAGACTGTTGATCAAAAAGATGTGTCATTTATTTCGATTCATTTGTAAGGCAGCATCTCTAAAGCACGGTCCCTAGGAATAGAAAATGTTGCATATGCAAACCACGCCGGTTTCAAGACGTCACGGGCTGTTGACACTCGACATGACAACAGGAGATGTTGACCTTTAGCGTTTCCACCACCCTCTCTGCCCTTTCCCCGCTGTCTGTTTCTTTCCGTTTCCGTTCTCTTTTCAGATGCACAATCTCCACCTCTTCTTGTTACTGTTATCACAAATAATTACCCCTCCATTTCTGGCCGACTCTCCGGAGGCTCGCGGCTGCCCAAAAGGCCGCACTGTGTGTCCAGGCATGGAGGGATTTCAGATCAGCGCTCGGTGTCTTAGTATTCCGCTTCTAATTAACCACGGCGGTATTCCAGCAGGCCCCAGACCGGCTCAAGTCCATATGGCTCTTACAAGGCCAGTGCGATTAGAGCTGTGTGCAACAGAGAATCCCAGACTGAAAAAAGTCTGCTCGGGTGTATTATTTTTAACAACTCCCCGATGGCTGAGATGACGGCGCATTTGTTATTTTTAAGCGGCAGTACCCGATCCCCGCGTAACCTTGACCTCCCATGCACTCACACCTCTGTTTGTGTTAAAATAAGAGTCATTATTGAAAGAGCTGCCATCTGTGTGTGTGTGTGTGTGAACGTGTGAAGAAATACATCATTTAACCATTGTTTCTAAATGCAATTTCTCTACATATATAGACGAATAAGATAAATATAGCGGCACACATTGTATATGTTTTTAGTAAATCAAATGAAAACTGAGAAGTATGAAATATTCAGAACTGATTTGGGTAATTCCCACTTTCACATTTCTTGTGCATGTGTGTGTTTATGAACATATGACCGATGTTTTCTCTCCTTAGATGCCAAAGTCAATATCAGGGACTATCATGGGAAGAAGGCCGCTCATTATTGGAACGGCAGCACGAATATTTTTAATAAACTTGGATCTGATCCCGGTCGGTAAACGTCTTTTTACAAGCTTTGTGAGATCAATTTAATGTTGATGATCGTTTAATGTCATCGTTTAAAGTTGAGTGACAGTTGCTCTCCTCCAATCAGCAGGCAAATGGTCAGAAGGGAGGCGTGGGCAATGTTACGCCCTGTCTGCCCTGCTGTCTCGACCTCGGAGTCACGGGAACATTAACATGGACATGGGTGCTTATAGCAAATCACCTTCTCCCTGATATCAACAGATAAAAACTGAATGATGGGTTAAACGTTTAAATGACTTTATTAAATCCGTGATCTACACGTGAATATATACAATAGTGTTGATGTGCATTGCTGTTTAAAATGAATCCCAGAATGTTCGTCTACTTGTAAAATGTGCTCAATAAAGAAACATCGAGTGGGTGTGTTGAAACTTTTGACTGCTTGTGGATGCGCATCTGTCATCTTTTATTATGTAAAGTGGATGGAAAGAAGTCTGCTGGTCAGTTCTAAGGATTGTAATTGCTCATTTAACTCGCATCTGTTCAGAATCAAAAGGCCACAACATAACCACAAGAGTAGATCATTTTCAACCTTTATATTTGGGACTCAATAGAGTATAACCTGACATGTTATTTAATGCGATGACTAACTAAACAATACAAGTTTGTCTTTTGCAAATCTTAGGAAATTGGCATAAATGCGTTAAGTTTATGACGTGGCAAAGACAC
Source organism: Triplophysa yarkandensis (assembly GCA_033220385.1). Classification (NCBI taxonomy): domain Eukaryota; kingdom Metazoa; phylum Chordata; class Actinopteri; order Cypriniformes; family Nemacheilidae; genus Triplophysa; species Triplophysa yarkandensis. Next base: position 3,963,108 of record CM065677.1, on the reverse strand, counting down.
CCCTAACCATAACAGTACAGGGCCGATGTCAAAAGACATTATGCGGATTCACGAACCTGAGACACATAGTGAAAATATGTGACCATTTTAGAAATATTTCAGATTTTATTTACAACGAGGTATGCATGGGCAAAATTAATTTCGTTTAATTCTGTGAACCTATATAAAAATATGAAATGTATTATAAAATATTCAAATATATTCAAATACAAATTGCTTGCGGAAAATGTTATTATAATTATATATATGAAGAACATGAAATCTGGAGAAACAGGTTTAAATACCAGAAACAATGTTTTTTTCTAGACCACAAATACTAAAAAGAAAACACGTTGATATTCACAATACAAAAATACAAAAGTAACATTTCTACATGTATATCGGAAACCGCCTTATAACCTTGTTATAAGTGTTTCACAATGCTGTTATGACCAGAGCTTACATGACCAGGATACATCCACAAATGTGATGTCCATAAATATTAACATATTTTGGTTGAAAAAAATATAAAATCAAAAGTTTTGCTGAATGACAGAAAGGAAGTCTGTATCGACTCATCCAAGTGTCACAAGTTTCCCTGAGATTGTTTAACATTTTGGGTTTGGACGTTGACTTCTCTTTCACAAAGCTCCTACAAACATTGCTGTCGATCTTTTGTACACCTTCATGTTTTCCGTTTGATTTGCTCATGAACACTGCAAGAACGCAATGCTGCAATGCTGCTGTCCATCGGTCGTGATTCAGGCCTTGTCTTGGTTGCAAGCCAGCTGTTGTATTTCTCAGTTTCAGTTCTTGCAGGAGATTACGTGAGTAATAATGTGTGTGTTTACAGCGGCAGGCCTCAGATCTGACATTAAACATGGGCAGCTGGTTTGCATGTGATCTATAGTTAGAATATAAAAAGAATGTCTCTCTTTAAAACACATTATGAGTCTAGACGTTGTGCAACTTGTGCCTTTACCACCTGTGGCACCTCTCACAAACACACATACCACTATTCCACCATTCTCTTTAAATATATTGCCCCCAAAACTTGAACCCTTGATTCAAGAGCAAATCTCAGAAAACGTTTCAAACCCCTCCTATTCTTTTCCAGGAGTCAAACACTTTTATGTGTCATCAGACAGACATCAATGACGGATGAAGTGCCGGCGTCCGATTTCACGTTGGCGTCACCGAGGGTCCGTTTTTATCACAAAATCCTCAGCGGAGTCAAAGAACAGCAACAATGGCGTCATCCAGGTTAACTTTTCTTTTGTGTTACCGTCTGTGAAGCACAACACAATACATGACTATATATCAGGGCTTAACCTGTCAGGGCCCTCCTTCTGTCCCCGCGACACGCAGAGATGGATCACCCCAGCCCCAGAGAAAAGATCTGCCGCTGCTCAATGGCAGCTGGATTGTTTTACAGGACAATTAGGCCGGGCTTTTGTGGGGATAATTACGGTGGATGTGAAGCGGCCCAGCCCCCTACGGGTCACGAGGACAACCTTGACACAGTCATTACAGGAACGCCCAATGTGTCATCAGTTGTTTAGCCGAAGCACTACAAGACTTGTGACATGACATGTGTGAGAGTGCAGAAAACACTAGGATTCATTTCAATTCATCTAAGGGAATACATATTTTTGCATAACTATAACTATAACTATATACTTTGTGCTCTTAGTATTGCAATGGCATAGAAACTGCGATGTAATGTTTTAATTTATTAGATTTATTAGATTAATTAATGACAGCAACACGGTGTTTCATATTATATTTATCTCGGTTTGCTGAAAATTGATCTGTCACCATTCGTTCATGCACAGAATCAAAGGAAGATATTTGAAAATTCTTTGTCACTAATAAAATAAATGTCCAAATAAATCATTCTTCAAATATCTCCTTTTTTCTGCAGGAGAAAGACAGTCAAACAGGTCAGAAAGGACAATAAAGTTAGTAAATGACGAATTTTTATTCGTATAAAATATTCCGCAAAATTCAAAAGAAGATATTAAAAAAGATGTTTGTATGTTTGTAACAAAAAAAAGTACCCATAGTATTGTATCGACACAAAACCATGCAAGTGAAAAGGTGCGAGTCATCGACATTCTTCAAAATATCTCCTGCTTTGTTCTGGAGAAGAAAGCAAATCAAACAGATTAGAAGTGACGATGGAGTGAAGAAATTGTGAATCTTCATTCTGCGAATTACCTCCGCAAAATACAAAAGAGGATATTCTGAAGAATGTCTGCAACTGCAAAACAAAGTGCCCACACTACTCTGGTGACAAAAACAACGGCAAGGGAACGATTCGAATGATTCTTCGAAACATCTTCTTTTGTGGTCTGCAGGAACAAGACAGTCAAGCACGTTTTAAATGACTAAAAAACAATCATTAAGTGAGTGATAGGAAATTCCGTGGTGGGATATTCCTCTTCAAAATCCAGAAGGAGATATTTAAAGGAATGGTTTTAACCAAAAACAAAATACCCGTCGTACTGTACGGACACAAAACCAATGCAATGAATAGAGTCATAATAGAGTGAGAGAATGATTCGTTTTGATTTCCTACTAAACAACCTTCCAGCGATCCTTCCAGACATTTGACTTGTTTCATTAGTTCGAAGGAATTGCACAAGTTATTCCTTAGATCCAACCGCACGACATTTCCTGCAACATCTTAAAAACACTTGGCTTATCCCATAATAATTCAGTTACACACTGCATGTGAAATGCCTTGATGAAATGAATTTTCATCCAAAGGAAACGTCTCCACAGTAACCGGCAAAGTGTTGTGAACAGTAAAGCCCAAACAGAGCATAAATATGTCCGTCAGACACACACGCACGAAGAGATAAAAGCGAAACGTTATCAGACAGTCGTATTCCACCTGACTCATGCACAAACCGAGCACTCGTTCTTCCGTCGAACCCAACTGGAGGGCAACACACATATCTCAAGGCCTCTCTGGATACTCGAGCCAAGCCTTGCTTGGGTGGTGTACCTGACTACACCGACAACATTTTCATCCATTTCCAAACATCGGTGTTGATAAGCCGTAATTGTGTGCCACCTCTCGCTTTGATGCTTTATCTCGGACCAGAGCAGGTGAGCAAACAGCGTTATTCCATTATAACACAGACATTAGTGGTGTGAACATGTTTAATGATTGATCTGAGCTATGGAGTGAGCCTTAAGTACACTGATGCACAAAGGAAACCTAATACAACCCTACTCCACATTAACCTGCATATCGAATAAATCAGATACAAAGAGTAATTTGTATGTGGGAGGGATGTCCTAGATTTGCAGGTGTGCTTTTGTAGAAGAACGCAGAAGAAAAGCAAACAAACTGTCATTAAAATCGAATTTTCGCTCTTCTGATTACATGTGGTGCGCGGCCATTATTTCAGATAAAGACATGCATGGCTGATACCATCTCCCTGACTCTCACTATTAACGCTAGTAAACTTCGGCATGTATCCGGGCCCGCACTTTCAATGACAGAAATAAATGATCGCTTAAATTATTCAAGAGTCGTACCAGGCTCATACCAACATCACTGACATTTTCCAAACTATCTTCTTTTGTGTTCCGCCGAGGAACTGACAGCGACGGATACATGGAGACGTTAAAGACTGGGACAACATCTTGTTTGGGGGCTTCTTTTGGACTACCGAGCAAAAAAAAATGAAGGTTTCGAAATTGAGTAAATTTACTATATAATGTAAGCAAAAAATGTGATTTGATTAAATAAAAAAGTCTATTAGGATTCACTAAAAATATTAAGTAAACATGAACTTAAAACAATGTTTGTACATTTTGGAGGTATTAACTTTTGGATTTTTAATCAGTTCTTTTAATATTTTCCGCAAAAAAAAGAGATTTCATTAAGTTAAAATAACTGTTCACGTCTATGATATTAACCAAGCCACGTGAAGTGTCTTTAAAAGTGCAATGAAGGGAAAACATGGATGAATACTTTCATTTGATGGACCAGAACGGATCTGTGATTGGTCCTTTATCAGAGACCGGAATCAGATAATTCAGCTTCGCATACATAAACGGCACTGTTTTTGATAAATGTGTTTGGATGAAGCGATATCTACCCCAGTCCGTTTTATTGATTTTCTCAAGGGGTGAGTGACGTGTAGCGAGTTAGGAGAGAGAAAGAGATAGCGTCCATCTCAGTTTAAAAAGGTAAAAACAGAGCTGTTTCCATGGGATTGATAAGTCATTTTGGGTGTAAGGTCAAAGGTTAGCCCATACCCACCACAGCTAGTTTTTCAGGCCCACCAGGGACACAAGATCAAGAGAAGAGTCGCTTCTGTTTAACGGGACATTTTATGTACCCTACAGATACGTCTTACCAGGACGTATTTAGGGCTGACTCAAGTTGGTGAAAGTCGCTTCAAACCCAGTTCCATCTTTCAATCCACCTCTGATGAATGACAGACTCTTTGTTTAACCGCGCAAGCCGGAGCCAACAAACATGCTTGAACACATTTGATTCATGTTCATTGCTGTGTCGTTATGTACTTGCAAACACTGTTGTATCAATTACACCCATGTTAAACGACTTGTTTCGCTCGGCAAATGTTTGTTTTAGAGCCGGTGCAGATGTGGGAGTGAATTCGATGATAAGCAACAGAATGCCTCGCGGGCTGCCGCGGAGAGAGATCATGTTCTCCTGGAATCAAGCACACGATGAAAGGAAAGAACAAGGAAAGGCGGAGGCGAATGGGGCAAAACACAAACGACAAAACAACATTGTACAATGCATGGATGGATAGGTATCACCATAGAAATGACATGTTTTGGACTGATATTAATCTCAGAGTATTCTAGATCTACCGGCTGCTTAAAAGAAATGAGGCAAGTCTGTTTCCGTAGTATCAACGTCACTGTGCCAAAAGCAAAAACTCTCCAATGATGCCCGCGAATTCCATGCCATTCTCACTCTGCTGAAAGAGAAAAGGGGTTTCGTCCATCACAATTCATTACACCAACGTTTTCAAGCCTCGGCTAAACTAAGGCCATTCACGGCATTCTTTCATGTGTTGACAATGGCCTTCTGAGAAAAGCGCCCATGTCTTTTTTCATTCACAGATCACTCTCTCCAAACCCCAAACAGCTTTACAACCTTTAATGATCATCAATTACTGACCCATTTTGCCTATCAAGTAACTCTTAGCCACAAAGCAGACTAAAAATTAACTCTATTGAGCAAGCCCTGGTGTAATTGGCTACCTGAATGCCCCGGCACAAAAGACTGGCGGGGAACGCTATTTAGCCAAATGAGCTGAATACTGTTTATGGGCTCTTAAATACACTTCTCACTGGCAGCACAACAATGTGTTGACCTCTCAACTTTGGCACGACCTCTCCCGGTCTGTGTTAACTTCAAACCCCACGGCGTCCCCTCCCACAGCTGGGAGTTGTTATGGCAGCCAATAAAAAGACAGACAGCCAATGGAAGGCCAGCCTACGGGCCCCTCAAAGCTGTCTGTATGAAAACAGAGAATGGACCAGAGGCGTTAACTCATTAACGGCCTTTGTTGTGCCAAAGTGGGTATCATGCGGGCTCTTGCTGAATGGGAAATGGGCTAATGACCTGAAAAGCGACTTCTAAAGGCGTTACAAACCAGATGAATGCATCTTTCCATTTCAGAGACATCATTTCAATGGAGGAGTTGCATTCAGAATGTTGACGTCTTTCAAATCGTTTAATATGATAATTCTCTTCTTCAGAATGTTTGGGACCCAAAAGGGTCTTGCTTTTGACTTTCTTCATGAAATGAGCAACTGTCTCAAAAGAGAGAGAACGGCGATGCCTATATTTCTCAGGCCAGGAGTCTGAATGCTTTCGATGACCCAAAGTCTTAGTGAACCCCTTCGCAGAATGCATGACTTTATTTAAGTTACTGTTATGTTATCTTGTTAGGTCTTCAGTCACGATTGTTTTCTTCCTTTAATGACATTTAAAACATGAACAGATGTTGACCCATATGGATATAAAAATTGCCATTTGTACCCTGCTGAATGGTAAAGCTGAATTAGTCACAGTCTACTTTGCAGCTCTTCTGTAGTCATTAGGCTAATGGCAGTAACAGATGATGTCGTGGAGATGGTGGGACAGCGTATAGGCTGGGCAGAAGCGTGAAGCCCTTTTCTGACCCTCTGTGGGTGGGTTTCAGACACTGGAGCAAGACGCCCCCCGAGGAACATCCAAATGAGGACCCTGAGGGCGTTTGTGCATGCATCTTGTACCCAACCCAGGGGTCTTGGCTTACTTGTGTTGGTGCAGGACTCAACATTGGGGTTGGTCATTTCAGGGGACCAAAAATGGAAAGTAGATGAAGTGGGGGTACACACTGTTCTCCTAACCAATGGGAGAGAATGAACTTTAACCCAGGTGGGTGGATGGTCCGGTCGGTTGTGCCCTCGTAAATGCAGGGTCCCTGCTGCTTTTGGAATGATATGAATCGTGCAGAACAATTGACGGGACCATTGACAACGACCCTTGTGCCTGTGTAGGTGTGTGAAGCTGGACGACTATGTGTCCTGTAGGAAGTGCTTTCTTTTTGAAGAGCTATGTAAGGAAGGCTCAGCTGTCACATGTTGAGACATCGTGTAGCGCAGGGCTGAACCCATCCCAGTTGGAGCTTTGATGAATGGATCAGCTTGCTGATTTCGCCCGAGGTCAAATGTAGAGTGATTAGTACAGCACAGCTGAGAACTGCCTCAACACTGCGGCTCCAGGTCTTTGTGTTCACAAGCAATGCGACAAACCCCAATGCCAGGAAACACTTTCTTTGGAAGCAAATTTAAGCCGTAGCACAGACAGTGTAATTACAGGACGCGAGAAGTTAAGTATGATAACCTCGAAATTTCGGCACAGGCTCTCCGGAGAGCATCTTGATTTCATCCCGCCCCTCTGCAGTCATGCCACTCCGTCTTCATAATCTCCTACTCGTCCATGCCGCCATGCTGTTCTGAGCCCTAGGCCAAGGCATGCCGCTGCGTTCCCTCCCCGTTGTTGTCTTTTTAAGGGGATACAAAAGAGCCGTTCCTCTAATCACAAGCCTCCCACTTCAATTTGAGCACCCTGGGTAACAGGCCATTGATACACAGCGAGTGTGGGCACCTGTGCACCAAACGCAATTTACGCGCAGCGCCGCTGGCGAGAAGGGGCTGATTCAAAGGACGCCCCGGCGAGTCTCAGTCTCCCCCACCGTGCCCACGCTGACCGGAGGAGGTGGTTTGAACAACAGAAAGGAACTCGGTTGATAAGGGATGAGGTATCACTGTCATAGAGGCTCTTTAGCTTAAGGGCAAAAACACAAAGCCGACATCTAACTAATCAGCTTTAATTTGTCCAACCTGGGACCGCTGAGGGTTAGACAGATTCCTACTGGAGTGATACTGAGAGGGGGAGGACTCAAATTTGTTCCGTGTTACCAGACGTATGAATAAAGTCATGTTCGATGACTGAGACCAAAAGGAAGTTTCAGTTTAGGTATGGGTTCGTTTTTGATAAGTCAGGATTAAAAAATCGTCGGAACTGTTTATAATAAATCAGATTTATATGCCAATTCTACATTGATTTGCTTGTTTAACATCACATCCGGACACTAACAATGTTAAACAATATGTAGGAATATTTCAACACTCTTTAATAACTTTTGATGGAGACATTTGATGGACATTTGATGGAGATCTTAGTTTCATTCTACTTAAATGTCAGAGACAATTGTTTTGAATATGAAGGATGTCAATGTTAAAATATTTCAAATGAATGTAAAGGATTTGTAATGTAGATAGAGACTGGGATTTGGGAACTGTTGGTTTTAATCTTGGCATATCTGAGCTCCGTTTGTGATATTATTGCGATCTCTTCTGAAACGGAGATATTTTGTGACTTTTCGGACTCTTTTTCATATAAGAAAAATCTAAGACACAGCAGACTTGTGCACGTTTCCATTTGCTCTACTTAAATCTCATCGATGCTTAGAAGGAAGAATCAAGAATTGTGATTTCTTTAACATACACTGCAAAAAAATTCTTAGAAAGCAATTTTGTCTTGTTTTAGTACAACTATCTAAAACTTCTTAAATTAAGACACATTTACCTGGCAAGGGAATTGGCCTAAAAATGTTTCTTGTTTTGTATTGTTTGACTAAATTAAGTTCATTTATCTTTAAAACAAGTTAAAATAATCTGCCGATGTGGCGAGAAAAATGAACTTGAATTCAGTTTTACTGTTTCTTAAGAACCTTATTTAAGTTTATTTATTTATATTATTTAACTTGTTTTAAACGTACATTTACTTCATTGTTATATTTCTTTCCTAAAACTAGACAAAATATTTTGGGTCACTTCCTTGCCAAATACATATGTCTTATGAGAAAGTTTGAAGTACTCAAAACAAGACAAAAATGCGTACAAAATGTTTTTCTGTCTAGACAGGCATACAAAACCGCACAACACAACATTTGACTTAAAAACACAACATCATTGAGTGTTCTCAATTGAGCATAGTAAAGGATCATACGAGAGTCCCAGGTTAATACATAAGAGAAGATCCTAGATTTGATATTAACATTATTTTACAACAATATGAATTTCGACTGACCTTATCAGTTCCGCAATGAATGCTCGCAAAACAATGCAAAACAATTAAGTGTCAGCGATCTGAAGTAACGTGCTCTGGCATGAACGTTGAAAATGAACAATCCATCATTTGCATCCGATTCACCACAGTTGGAATATTGAAATGTGATCTGAGTGGAAATATGTCAAGCGCGTTTACACAGTAACATCGCCATGCACACACCCGGACGCTGTATGCCATCTTTCATCTCTAACACAATAAAACTGCAATAACAAATCCTAACTGGATATTGGATCCGAAAGCTGAGAGTTTTTGTGAGGTTAGTAAAGAAACGGGCCAAGGAAATGGACGATGTGATTGTGGCTTTTTAAAACATCCACCTTTTTATAGACACCCATCCTTCTGCATGCATTCAGCACAAGAACACGTTTTTTTTTAAGTTTCTAGATGGCAGAGCATACATTGAGCTTAACCAATGGGGTGGGCACTTCAGGAGGTCATACAATAGACATTTGATTTGATGATTAGCTCTATCTGAGACTCCTCCTGGAGCCGTAATCAAGGAGTTGAACCAACGCCTTTGACAATTTTACGTCTTCAAGGCCAACAGGGGCGGTTGAGATCCAGCCACATGGGCCTTGGGTCTGGGGGACTGCTTGGGTTTGGATTACCGCACCGCTGCTGAGGTTCATCCGAACTGCAGGAGGCCAAAACTAAATCTCCTTTGAATTCAATTAAGTCTTTGTGTTTTTGAAATGGTAGCTAAGCACAGTGAATATATTCACCCAAATTCTGTGGGAGGGAGGACGATTTTATGACTGTGGTTTTATGATGCAAAATTTCAAACCGAATTTCTGGGCTGGGTAAGCAAAGCCAAGCGTGGCTTGTTCTCCTTATATATTGAGATTGTGCTGTTGGATCTTAACCCGACAGACGCGCATTGGTACACCTCTTGCTGTTTGACGGCTCTTTAGACTGCAACCATCAAAACGATCTCCCTCCACCGCTGTTCCTCTTTAAAGGGATCAGAGAACCTTTAACCCGAACTGGTACCGGTCTTCACATTTGGCCCTACAAAAAACATGTTCTGGTAGAAAAAGATCTTTCACACTGACCGGGGATCAAACCAGCATTCTCAAATGTAACCTATATCAATGTTCCTGTTTACAACACAAAAGAATCAAGAGTTTTGTATTAGAGGTAAAGAGTTGGTTCATGCAAAAAATGAAGATTCCACAATGAACCTTCTCTCAAGTCCTTCAACAACCCAATGACATCCGTTTAGAACCGAAATAAAAATAAGATGTTTTGGAAAAGCTCATAAAGCTTTTTGACTGGTCTAAAGACGGCAACGCAACAAAACCAACGCAACGAGAGCCTGAAAACGGAAAGATACGGTTTCAATAATCTGTGAGACTCCGTTGGTTAATTCATATGATGCGACAAGGATACTCTCTTTGCTCAAATAAACAAAAAGTAACAATAATGTTCAAATATGTTTTGGGCTCCCTGTTGGTTTGCATTGCAAGTCCAAGCCTCGGTTTGTTTTCCTTTTAACTTTGTAGATAAAAACATTTTGTTTTCTTTAAAGTCCTTACATGAAATGTAAAGAAAATCCTCACATAATGTAAATACATTATTATAATAAGGTTAATTAAATTACATAATTAATGTAAATACATTAATTACATATCTTTAGAATAAGGAATTAAAAGGTTGGACAAGGGCAGCTCTAGATTTGTCTAGATGTGTTTCTTGATAAGTTTACATTCAGTCCAATAAGGGGACATTATTTGTCTTGTACGACATTTTTGTGCGACTGTTCGTTAAACTAGCTGTTACCAATCACTGCTCATATTGTCTTTGTTCTGAATTTCATGATGTTGTTTTCTCAAGCTAGCAAATATACATAAGTACAGAGATGTAGAATGATTCATTTGGATGAATTTAAATTGATGCATCCATGATGATTCGATTAAAAAAGTGATTTCCCTTATCAATCTCTGCTTCTTGTAGTTCTTCTCAGAGGTTTAAACCTCCATTGTGGTGTAAAATGAAGAGGTTTTGCACTTCACGAAACACTTCAAAGCAAATAACGGGACGCATTTTTCTCCGTGTAATAAATATTCACAAGAAATGTTCTAAACCGGCACGCATAATCATATCACATCTATCACAAGCCAAAAGATGTGCTTTAAAATTGATGTCGGAAGGCCATAAAGATGAGTTGCAGGTGACATGAAAACAGAGCTGATACACTCACAGCTTATAAACGACAACAGCAGAATGATACATTAGACGTGTACAAATCCTCTATTCATAGCCGACCGCCTTTAAGACGATGACCTCATTTTTACACACTACCGATTAAACAATCCAGTTTACGAAAGACACACATCAAATTACAAAGCTCGACCGCAGATTCGCCGTCCCCTCTGGCTGGCCGGCTCCGTAAAAATGAGACCCCGGTTGGCACCGGCTCGTCCTTATCTGCGGCGCACCGAATTACCATCCCACCGCCGGCTGTTTAAGCAGTGATACATTAACTCTGCAGCAGAAAAGAAAGTGCGGACTGCAAGCCCCGAGCGCAGATCCCTCGCAACCCAAATCACCGCCATGCATTCAAGAGGCCGGTTGTCATAATGGATCCGGGCCCGGCCGCTAATGGTTATTTAATATGGCCATCTCCGCCGTCACTCCTTTTGCATACCGAGCACACGGCGAAGGCCCTAAACCCTCTTGAACACTCATTCAAGATGACAGGAAAAATGAAAGCGTTTGTCCTCTCAATGGAAAAGTAATCACAGCTACATTATCCCTCAGCTCGGCCCTATCATGCCAACGCAGGGGACAAATGTCACCGAGACGTATTTAAACACTGATGGAGCGCCGCTGTGCGATTCACGCCGCAGAGCTGATTAATAAGAATAAATAAATATAAAATCCTCAATTTGTATGTAAATGCGCTGGGGACGGGGGCAGGCCGATCCCCATCAGTTGCTGGCGATAGTCGCATCTACGGACCCATCGTCACGAAGCGAAGTGTAAAGGGCTAATTATAGACATTTACAGCGATGGGTCCATCCTGCGTGACTTATAGAGATGGTCAGCTAGAACATCTAGAACATTTCTGTAAGATGAGTATAATACAGAATGTATGACCAAATCATATTCTAAGATGTATTCCAGATCTTCAGTAGACATCTTACAGATGGACCTGTGCCATGTGGGATCCGTAACTTCGACCGAGGTTAAGAACGTTACGTATACAAAAGCGGTTCCCTACTATTTGGAGCGTTAAAATACTTTTCAGTCTTTTAGATTTGATCGCTTTCTGGTTGAAAAGTTCGTTTTTGTTGCTTTTATGGCACAGAGAAGGCCATGAAGCACAAACTTGCTTGTAAGGCGGCAAGGTTCAGAAGGCCACAAATAAGAAACCGTGATGCCCTCTTGACCTCAAAATGGAGGGCAGATCCTTAACACATAAAACTTCCCTCTCATAAACTTATTTTATAGAAGAAAGCGAGAAAAAACGGTTCGGGTCCTAAATTTGTGAGCATAATGGTTTTGGACAAAAGTCATTCAGGTATGTTTATCTGTGGCTTCTCTGTAAATAAGAGCGCTTTGTGTTAAATTGGATTTCGCAGATGACACCGCCGGGCAGAATGCCTCCGCTCGAGTGGAGCCCTCGTGAGAAACTTATCAAGATCGCCCGCATCACACCCGTAAACACCCTCATCCGGAGTATCGGCGTTAAATAAAAGCAGCATTTAAATATTAATAGCGGTGGATTGTTGGGTAGTGAGCCTGATCTAAAGAGTGCTACTCGAATGAATATTAATCATTATTGAGGGAGAATCGTGCACTGGCACTTATTCATATTCTAATGTATTTATGCTAATCAGTTCTTCTCAATGTGTATGCGTTTATGAGAGTTTGAGGGAAGATGTATAGTCATGTATCGGAGTAAAATGGAAAATTCTTAAGGAAATATAATTTAACATTTAAACGAGATTTAGAAAAGCGGGGTTTGTGATGTATGCTTGTTTGATATTATTATATATTACATTTCTTATAATAGATGTGCAATATGGGGGATGAAATATGCCTCCGTGAGTTCAATAAAACTTAAGCCCTGTCAATAGAATCCGTGGCATAATGTCGAAGACTACTGAAAGTCATTCCTTGGTCTGTAAAAATAGAAAACTGGAAATATACTATGCGAATATGCAAGATACCCTTTAAAATCCTCTTTTTTTAAATACATAAAGCATACTGCAAATGATTCCGGTAAATTCTAGAATGTCTTCCAAACCGTTAAGTAGGACTAAATTCACATATATAGGACATTTTATTTTTGTTGTAAATCAGAAAAGGATTCGTATGTTTATAACCTCGTGTACTATAATATTTCATACATTTTCTGCAATTCTGTATTATTTTGGAAGAATTTATGATAATTCGACAAAATCTTATGCCACAAAAAAATGTATAAAGCTTAAGTAAGTGATTACACTTATTACACAAAGTTCAACTGTAATTTGGTGTATTTTAGTAAACCTGATCAACTCCAAAATTTCTATCAGAATTAACCAAACCTGCGAATATTACAAATGTATGTTTGTGTTGGAAACGATTTTTTACAGATCCGGTTGGATTTTGGCCATGGCCATGATTCATGTGAATGTAAATCATGTAAAATTCCCTTTCTGGTGTTCTTGTAGACCCTGGCATTGTATAAACGCGACCTGCTTTATTCTGGAAGGATTCCTATAAATACCTCTTACATAAGAATCTAACTTGATCACAAAAACAATATTCCTTATATTGTCTTAAACCCAAATAAAAAGAAATGGTAAAACAACGAAACCAACAGCATTTAAAGGTTAAATCGTCTGTTAAGGCCTCTCTGGCCGACATAACCTGCCCCGAGGAGCCCTTTCAATCCGTCCTGAAGTCAAGATGACTTCGCTTGAAAACCTTATTTTATGAAGTCTCGCTCAATCCCATCAAAGTGGGTAACTGGGATATTTTCCCACGAACTAACGGATGGCCAACGCTGATAGCAGCCAATCCATTACCGTCAGCCGTGGGGCGAGAGTCATTAATTACTTTCCTCTCTCTCTCCATCATGGCCACACACGGGAAGGCCCAGGTGTAAGGGACAGTGCTGATTATGATTGGGAAGATTGGAAGAGATTAATCTTCCCTCGTAAAAATAACGGAGCACAGAGGTCCTTTCATTTCAGATTGTAATCATTCTCTTAAAATAATAATTGCCTTTTCCTGGCCCGCGTGTTTAACATTACAATGCGTGTTTGGTGTCTATTGAGGGGGTTGTTGCATTGTGCTGGCTTCTTTGAAAGGGTTGAACTGGGGTGGCGGTCTGTGGAGATTAGCGATTGTAATGTTTTAATATTCAGATGACATTATAGTTAGTGGTTACTGTTGGTGTGTGCATAACGGAATTGTACATCATCTGTTGCTACACACACTCTTCAAAATAAAGACGCTTCGAAGGCTCCTCGGACTGATGCTGTAGAAGAACCTTTCTGGTTCCTCAAAGAACCATTTAGTTCAAAGTTCCTTAAAGAGCCGTCTCTTATTCAATGAGATTAAGATTTATGCATTGGGCAGATGCTTTTGTCCAAAGCAATAACATTGCATTACACGCTTACGATTTGAGAACGTGCAATCCCTGTGATGGAACCCGCAACTCTGGTGTTCCTAGTTCCATGGAGTTACACGAAATATATTTTATAATCTTTTAACCACAAAGAACCTTTTGGGAGACAGAAAGATTCCTCAGATGCATAGGGTTCTTCATGGAACCCTTTTGACAGAAAGGTTCTTCCATGGCATCCTGAAGCACCTCAATCTTTAAGAGTACACAGGCATGACACATAAATGATAGTATGTTAGACGCATTTTCTGCAAATCACTTTAAGTTTCGCATGTGCACATCTTTTAAATGACCAAAAGATGCAGTTCATGTTATATTGTGATGGCTGTGGTTTAACTACCCTTACAATGCTGCAAAACCAAGCTCAATTTTCAGTAAAGCTAGGGTTTACAATGCAACATTTTCATCTGCCTATCTAAAGTAATCTTCTAGGCTTTGAACATGAACCATTTATGTTATAAATTATACAGGCATAAAGTAGAAGTGGTGTCCGGATAGTCAACCAGGGTGGTCAGTAAGCAACAAGTAAGCACATAGCAAAATGCTGACAACCCCTTGCAACCAAATGCCAACCACCGCCACTAAAACCCTGGCATCATAAACATGGTTATTGCATGGACACGCAAACACAAACATAATATTGTATAATATAAAAAATGCTTCCATCGATAATTCTTTATTGTCTCTTGCTATTTTAACCGTGAAGAAAATAATCCTCTTCGAACATATTTTGCTGTCCAAGCTGTTCTTAAGGGAGAACCAACGAGAAGTCCTTTTTGAATATGAAACAAAATTGGGGGGCTGGGGGGGGGGGCTGGTGTCATTGAGTGACACATAAAACCTCGGACTGGTAAACTCTATTCTTTCATATCGGCACTTGGACGGCCGGATGTCAGTTTTATGCACTGCCAGTGAATCGTCCACGGCACAAACGTCCTTATTCCCAGTTTTTGACAGTTGCTTGCACACAGTTTCTGAAAGCGAGGACCACATTCCCTGAACACAATACAATAGAAACGTCCATTCAACTCTTTCCAGAATGGTGGTTTTACATGTTATGTGAACACAAACAGTTTTTTTTATGATTCGCTCAATGGAAAACCCAACCGTCCAACTTTGTAAGTTGCACATTTTAAAAGAAAACTGTGTTTCAATATCTCGGTGTTCCTTTTTTTCTAGTTCTGAAGTGCTGTATTTCATTTGATTTGTTTTTGACACTTTTTAAATATAACACAGCGTACCAAACTCTGTTTTCAATTAGTTTAATAGTTAATGTCCTTAAATACGACATCTTTTCAAAGCCATCAATAACACACACACAAAAAACGAGGCAATTGATATCATACGGAAAATCCCTCGCAAAGAGCTTGGCTGTGTTTGAGCTGTGAGCCATCGTCGCCTTTCACGCCACCGTGCCATAGAAGAAAAAACTCGTCTCCGTTTAAGTTGATCCAGAGAGCTTACAACTGTAATTAAATCATTAAATTCTTGTCTATGCTTGACAGAGCAGAGAGAAATTAACTTCCCCACCAACCTCATTTTCTATTTGAACATGAAATAATGATTTTCTGCCAGTCTAATTACAGAGGCAACATCTGATCGGTGCTTCATCCGATGGGGATTAACTTCAGCACGGGCATTAGAGCTCATTACCAGCCCGAGTGCAGAAATATTACATCTCGTAATTGGATGGAGAGATTTCTACACTGATCTGGGGCCAGTTTTCGGAATATTGTAATTACAAGCTTCGTTGGTCAGCTACTTATCTAAACTTCGCAGGAAAACAAACCGTGCAAGAGTGCATCGCATTAACCTCTGACCCCTACACAGACGCCGAACGCTTCTGTTAGTATGAAGGGAAGATGAGGATCTATTACTTAAGAATAACTGGCTGTGAGCTCATCCATCTGATGGCCTTGACGAAAGAATATTGATTCCATAAGATTCCAGTTATTTGCGGTTGACATTGAGCAGGAGGATGGAGGAACATGAGATGATGTTCGGTTGTCTTTAGAAGTGTGTCTGATCGCACTATAACATCCCTGCCTTCATCATTCAGTCATGTTGTCATAAATGCTTTTTAATTTTAATATATGTATTTCAAAATGACAGTTTGTAGTGAAAAAGCTTGTCTCTAAAAAAAACACACCCTGTGTCAATCTTAAACTCAAGCTCGTTTGAGCATCTTTGAGCTTGTCACTTCTCATGTATGGAGAGTTGCATAATTATTCTCCTGATAAATTCTACATTTGCATTCCATGATAACAGAATGTGTTTTTTAAAAACATGATTTAGGCTAAGCAATGAAAGAGCTGAACTATTATTTATTCATTACAATTATATGTTTATATTTTATAACATGTT
>CM065677.1:3921459-3943959 GCA_033220385.1 Triplophysa yarkandensis | reverse complement strand
GAACCAACTCATCAATCAATTATTTCTAAGTTTATTTCTAAGTTTATTTCTAAGTTTATTTCTAAGTTTATTTCTAAGTTTATTTCTAAGTTTATTTCTAAGTTTATTTCTAAGTTTATTTCTAAGTTTATTTCTAAGTTTATTTCTAAGTTTTTTTCTAAGTTTATTTCTAAGTTTTTTCTAAGTTTATTTCTAAGCACACAGAGGTCAAGTCATGAAACCTCTTGAGATGGATCTGGCATGAGAAGATGTTCTGGCAATAATTTGGGTTTTAATAAAACATCTTACTTTAGGACATACAGATGTTGAGAATAATAACCATGTTGGACAAATGCACATTTCCTCCAAAGCTGAAACCGTATCCGTTTGTTTCCAGGGCTCGCAGTACGAGTTTAAAGACAGTCCTGGGGTTCAGCATGCCGGGTTCCCTCACGCGGCCTTCTATCCGTACGGGCACCAGTATCAGTTTGGGGATCCGGCCCGACCCAAAAACGCCACCCGGGAGAGCACCGGCACCCTGAAGGCCTGGCTCAGCGAGCACAGGAAGAACCCCTACCCCACCAAAGGAGAGAAGATCATGCTGGCCATCATCACCAAGATGACCCTCACTCAGGTGTCCACCTGGTTCGCCAACGCCCGCCGGAGACTCAAGAAAGAGAACAAGATGACCTGGGTTCCCAAAACCCAAACCGACGAGGACGGGAACGAGTACGCCAGCGACAACGACGACGGGGACAGGAAGGATGAGGACGAGGAGATCGACTTGGAGAACATCGACACGGAACATTTGGAAGACAAGCAGGATTGTGGATACGGGGACGATGGGAAATCTAGGGTGTCTGATTCGGAGGACTACGACGAGAGAGGCGCGGAAAAGAGTTTCGTGAACAATATCATTAAAGAACAAAGTGATGCAGACGCACGCGGGGACGAGAGAGACGGGATGAGAAAGAGTCCGGCACGGCAGCAACCCTCAGACCAGGAGAGTCCGCCTCAGAAGCCCAAAATCTGGTCTTTGGCTGAAACCGCAACGACGCCGGACAGTCCCAAAAAGAGTTCTTGGATTCAGAGGAACTGTGACGCTCAGACGGTCAGGAATCCCCTTCATGTTCAAAACTGGACCAAAATGGCCTTTTCGGCTCATCAGATGGCATTGACGGGCCATTATCTGGGACTTAAACACCAAACCAACCTGCAGAACCACATACACATGAAGCACGCAGAACACAGGACTCACAATTTATAAACCGGATATTTAAAGACTTTTACTGGGATGTCCCAACTATTAGAGATATGCCGCATTCCAACATCATTTATAATAGATTGCTACGGTCGGTTAATATCAGATTATAATGTGTTTTATATTGTCGTCTTGTTCACGCGCATTTCAGTGGGTTTCATTTGTGAGACCCATAATCCAAATTATACAACGATTCTATTCAGGACTAGTCTATTTATATACACATATATATAAATATAAATATTTATGTATATATAAACATGAACAGTTTGTATAATATCAGTATGAGAGTTGGATGACGTTAGTTGGGAGCTCAAGGTTTGTAAATCTCTGTCTTATTCTGGCACATCCGTTTTAAGGATTGGCAATGAAATCTCAGCAGTCTTTAAGAAAGGGTTTTTATGCATTTCTCGTATTATTTCACATCTATGTTTTATGTTTGAATGTTTCCTATTTTAACCTTCTTTAGACACGAAGAAGAAATGATATTTCACATGATTTTGTATTGAAATGAAATTGTACCTACATGAAATAATATTGTACAAAGATATATTTTGATTATTAAAATGAAATCACATCAATGTGTTATATTTGACTTTTTGCATTTTAAAAGAGCATCTTTACAATAGAAAACAGGGTTTCTTATTTATCTTAAAATGTTGAAGTCTATTAAGGGCTCGGAGTGAAACTGCAGACACGAAACTACAACATGCAGTGAAAAAGTGCTGTTTGTACAACTCAGATATCAAAAGCTGACAGATGAAAATCGAATTATTATTTGATTTTGCATTGTTAATTTTATTTCTATAAGTTCTCCCATGTTTAAGTCTTTAGGATTTGAGCTTCTCGGTGTAACAGCGCCATCTGCAGGCGCTACAAACACAGGTCAGAAATGTCACATGCATGCAAGATTTGTTGTCATTTCCATTCAATTTGTTTTATAAATCTATGCTGAGTTTAAAAATATTCTTTCAGGATGGTTAAAATATACAAATTATAAATATTTTATGTTGATGCATGGCTATTCAAAACGTTAAATCATACATTAAAAAGATGCACCTATGTTTTTATCATGCTTACCTTATTTATTTTAATTTCCCAAGACAACATTCTGTGTTTTGTATAGTGTGTTTGACTCTTAGCTTCACTGAGAACTAAACTAAACCACAAAAATAAGAAAATTATTTCGGAAGACCTGCAAATCAGTCATTGGATATGTAAAGTCATGCGTAAAAAGTGGTGAAACATTATTTTCTGTAATGAATCATCACACAGAAGAGGAAGTCAGAGGAACACGAGCGTGAATGTTCATGCTGGTGTGTTTGGAGGACAAACTGCATTTGCATTTAGACATTTAGCAGACGCTTTTATCCAAAGCGACTTACAATAGTCGAGGAGACAATGAAGCGGTAAATAGCCGATAATGGAGGGACTAGATGGAGGGAGGTGATTTCGTGCTTCTGTCTGATCAGCTTTCGCAGGGAAACTCTTTCAGCGACATACAATGGTCCATCATCTGGGCTGGGGTCCTTCCGTTCACCCGCCACCGAGTTACAGAATTCCTCAGCCTATTCCCACAAGAGCCCTTAAAGGAGGAGCAAAACAATTATGGTAATAGATTGTTTCTTGAGTAAGCATTAAAGCCAATGAAGAGACAATTATCACACGTCTCTAAGGGTCCATTATACTAAAGATGGGATATGTGGGCCCTTCAGTAATGTCAGGTATCAAGACAAATCGGAAACAGGACGGACGGGTGCTGGATTTAAGTACCTGTTAGTATTGGATTGGACACGAGTTTGCAGAGACACAATTGAAGAGCTCAAACATTATTTGCTCAGACATTGTTGCTTGTTTTTATGATGATATCGGTGTGTATTGAAGTCGTTTTTACTTAAGATGATGGCCAGAATTTAAAATAGCAAAACACGGCAGATATCAAAAATCATTTAATAAAAAATTGTGTTCGCTTCTTTACTTTTTGTATTATAAATGACTTACTTTAAATCATGTGGAACTGATGTACATGATTATTTTTTTAACACCATTTATCATTTCATTTTTAAAAACTTACTAATATATTTAAAATGTTTTTGTTTTGTTTTATTTTTGTTGGCATAAACTGCTCACCCACAAATAGTACTTAACACAAAGAAAGATATTTGGAACCGATATCTTTTTTTCTGACCACCACAGAAAGAACATTATGTGATTGTTTTCGTTTCATTTAACACAAAAGAAGATATTTTCGGCTAGGACACCTGCGAAAATCTTTTACATTTTAGTCTACCAGTCAATAGTGCCAGAGAAATCTGAGATGCTCACATTCTTCTAAATATATTCTTTTGTGTTCAACAGCAGGTGTGAAACAAACTGAGGTGAAGTTTCGAATGGAGCGTCCCTTTGGACTAAAATCCATTCAGAGCATCTTGGCATTTTCATGGCAACTTTATCACAAACACTTCCAGCATCTGGAGGAGTTGTGTATTTTCTAAAGTGTAGAAGGGACCGGAATGCATCGGGCTTCCACGAATCGAGTTTTGAGCCTGCGAGCAGCGGACGGGACATGAACACGTGACAGTAACGCAGAACAGTAGCACAACACTGAAAACAACTTCCCTAAGTGTTCTCACTGCTCCGCCACATCATCATTCTGGACCAAAATGTAGAAGCATCGTGTGAAGTAATAAGACACAACTTCACTTTCATCTGAGAAAATGTGCTGTCATCTAACAGGATGACTCGAGTTTCGACATGCTGGCTTTCGGCCACAGCGACTGAATGAGTAATACTGTGATAAATCGGTGATCCACAACACGTTTCTTTATATCATTCTTGTTTGGCCTAGATTAGATCATGTTCTTCGTGTTTATCTTTGCTTGGTTTGAAATTATGTTATGAAAACACAAAACCAAACATGCACCCATGATAATATTAAGTAATACCAACAACCCATTTTAATATTATAATATTTTACATTTTTGAACCTATATGTATTCTATTTAAATTTAAGTGAGTGTCGTTGTAACCTTCAATATTGTTCAATATCTTAGCAGACATGTCTAATAATGAACGATAAATGAGCCGAATCAAAGCAAACATCCGTTCCACCTCTGTCCTCCTCATCCCACCGTAAGATCCACTCACGTCTCTCCCTGGAAACTCCCATGACCTTGAGAAATGTGTGAGACCTAAGATCACTCTCTAAATAATCAAACGTCCAAAATAGGAGCTCCTTATTGGGCCGTCGCCCCGCAGGACCATGGGAAATCGCATGGCTAATACAATTTTACAGGTGGATTCACAAGAAGATTGGAATGTAATTACCAGTATTAAAACCTCGACCTCTGTGAATTCCCCCGAGTCTCGCTCGCCCCGTCGTCAGGATGGACTCGGCATGAGTAACGTTGAAGGAAAATATACAGTTGTCGAAATCTGGGTTTGGTATAAACATGTCTCACACGGATGATCAGACGATCGTTTTTTAAAATAGAGGAAAGCAAACATTGGATGGGATATTGGGTCGGATGGTTAAATCCACATCCATAATAATTAAGTGGCTTGAAATCCGTTCTTTCTGACAGTACACCCAGGGGCATTACTGTTTTCAAATCTTTATCAGACAAGAACATTAAGGACATGACTGCTGTGTTTCTACATCTATAGACATCTATAGGCAGGGGTTGGTTTTTATTACATTAATTAAAGTAATCGTTTTCAATCTCTTTTTACCGTACCATAATATTATGTCTGAAATGTTAATTATTGCATTCATCCTGTGATAAAAACAATTAATAACATAAAACTTGGCCAGGCAGAAATGACCAGGATATTTTCTGTTTATTTTAAGGACGTTTACATTAATGCTTAAATGACATTTTAGATGAAAATTCCTTTATAATAATTTATAATAATGCAGTACAGTTAATCTAAAAAGTGTTAGAATTATTAGAAGTATTAAAAAGTAAAAAGTTAATAAATTTTTTATGATAGAGTGTAGGGGCACACGTCAGATAAAATCTGCAAGAAAAAGCTTTTATTTTCTATAAATATTAAATTTTGCAAAAGTAAAAAATTGTGTACTCATAAATGAACAATATAAATAACATTTTACAAATTGATTATATTAAGTACCGCTAAATTACACCGTGAATAATCATGAAACAATTATTTTCCATCAAATATGGTATCAATAAAAAACATAAACAAAATGTATTTCTGTTTTAAGTAACTGTGCTACGTTTGCATCAGAATATTTTCTACCATTCTTAAAAATTATCTGCGAATTTTTACAGAATGATACTGTCTTTTATACACACAGTAGTTGTAACAATCTTTAAACTAAATTATAAAAAAACTGCAATTTTCCAGAATGATATTGCTTTTAAACCTCCCAATACAAGTCTGTATATTACAACAATACATTAACAGTAAGCAAAGGAAGACGTATAGTGTCACAATGGTAAGATGCCATCTTAAAAAAAACTTATAATGTTTGAGAAGTTTAATATTTCACTGAAATATCCATCTCTAGCTGACAAAGCTTTATCTCCCTTGCTAGAATAATATGTTAGATATGTATACATTGTAAGCCATTACTGCATTATATGAATGCATCTAACAAATGATGGCTTCAATGAGTCCAATTGTTAAAAATGTAAATTGCCAAATATGCTAAAAATACACTTCATAATCAACATTATAGATTAATAAAGTTTTATTTAGCTTAGACAACCCTTATGTTGCAGATACCCACAGAAATAAGATCTAAAGTTCATTGGCCTATTTGAGGAGTATGATCTCTCTGTAAAGTGAATCAAATCTTACAAAACCTGACGGTCGCTCCTCTCACATGCCTGTTTAAATAACACCAAGATGAGAGAGCCGTATCTTTCCCAATGTCCCATCACCCTTTCCCTCACCGGACTGACGGTGAAGTGAAGTTGGCCTCGTGAAAGTCATTTCTAGCGGTCACATTTGCCAGCTCACACACACTCTCTAATGAAACACCGGAGCAGGAATGAAGAGCGCTGGTGACCTCATCTCTGATCTGACTCTACAGAAAACACCGGCCAATAAGATCATGTCTGCAATAAAACACAAACTGTTCACCAAATATCTGTGTTTAAGTGACATATACAAAATTGATAAGTCATTTTATATTCATCCCCTTGCCATTTAAAATCAATAGGATTTTCATTTTTTGCGGAACACAAAAGGAGATATTTTGATAAAAGTTGGATTTTGAATACAAAAATATAATGATGTTATTTAAATACTTTCAGATAGGTAAGTAAAAAAAGGAAACCTTATTCACTCATTTAGATTTAAAAAATATTAATGCATATTAAAAATATATAATTGTTAATACATGCTTGTTTTCATTACACAAACTTAACAAATATTTGTACATTTTAGGGATGTTCATTCAATTATAATATTTTTTTCATGGAAATCTATTGAATGTATTAGAAGATTTTTTAAAGTTAATCCAACGAAAACATACAAAAATCAAATGTTTATTCTTATGAAATTCTTTTAAGCCACATTAAATATTTGAACGGTGTGGGTATCGCCAATATTTGAGTAATTCAGTGTAGACCTTAAAAATGGTGTGTTCATAAAAATAAATAGATTTCATGAAAGTAATCCCTGGAGCACTTTAATGATACATATAGTATAGAATTAACATTCATATTTCCCTCAAAAGAGCCGCAAGTAAAGATCTTCTGAGGTTTAGACAGCAAATCTTAAGAAACCAGTAACGCCTCCCTGGCTGGAGATATTGGCTTAGTTTGAGGGAGAGGCCGGAGATGAAGATCCGTCCGTCAGTTTGGTTCGGGTTAGAAAACTATCTGCAGATAGAGACATGATGTGCCTCCTTAAAGCCAAATTCCACTCCTGACACTCCCGATCTCACTGTCTTGAGGAATCTAGCTCACATGCGTGTTTACAAATGGACATATTCGAAAGTAATAAACATGAGACGTTTTCTAAGTCACTGTTGGGTAAAAAGGTTAAAGCATTATTGACATTCACTCAATGACAGAAGTACACATGTTAAACCAACAGCAACTACACGAAAGCCTCGGTCAGGAGATCGGCTGAAAAACAGATCTCAAGATGAGCTCACTGCCCGTGGGCAAAGCTTGAGCCAAGCCAAAACCTGTCTACAGAAAACCCTCACCACACACTTAAATACGAATATTCAGCTGGAAAATGTAAAGGAATATTTCCAGAATATCCAAAAGGAATGGAAACAAGAGTGAGTGGAGCGTAAGGATATGAACAATAATTCGTTTTATTGAATAGAGCAATAAACTCGACATTACTAATATGACGAGACGCAAAAGAGTTGGGCCTTATGCACTCAAGACATCACAGCAATTTGTGTTGCCAAATTCAAAACCGCCCAATCTGGCAACACTGACAGGCCTGATGGCCTCCTCTCCATGCATCCACAGCCGCATGCGATTGATTTTTTCCTCAACCCTTTGGCCGGTGAGGAATGCATCTGTCAGGTGAAGAAAAGACAGGACGGAAGAGTAGGAAATATTCAGTAAAACTGTAATGATCCCCTTGGCCAAAGCAAAAGAGATCGGAAGAGAAACATGAGAGAAGAAATACAAAGATATCGCTCTCTCTGTTGTCGGTTTTTCTCCAAAAGGAAAAGACGGACAAAAGAGCTGAAGTGCCGGATAGATTCTTGTCAAATCCATCAAGACTTTCTCCAGGGGCATCAAAGTAAGGCGATGCTCATGATTCAAGACTGTTTGAATAGAGATGTACGTGAGAAGACGGACAGGGGGACGGACCGAAGCGTATCAAAAAGACAGTATTTGCAATATTCATTTTATTATAATTATTATTATAATGTGAAGGTGGACTTTTTGATGACTTACCATATCACAATAAAGAAATAAAATAGTAATGCCTAAATATAGTCTATCATGCACTTAAAAAAAAAAAACGACATAGATTTAATTTAAAAAACATCTTGAAAAACGTAGATGTGTGAATTTAACATGTAAGACCGGATCATGTTGTGTTTAGCATGAACAGAAGTGCCTGTAAAATTTGTGAAAAATTATACCATCTAATATTCCATTTTTGTAAAGTCGTACATGTGAAATCGTGAGAAGAGCGATCGTACAAAACCGCTGCCATTTTTCACCTTTATAACTCGATTTGGATAAAAGCGTCAGCCAAATGAATGATTGTAATTGTAATTGTAATTATCAACAACGAACTTTTGAAAAAAAAACATTTTCATTATCAATGTAAAAATAATAAAACATTTTCCCTATTTATTTGTTGAGTTTGAGCATTTTTGACTAGTCCTAACAACAACAACAACAACAAAACACAAAGGCTGTGAAAGAAAATATATCAGAACATATTCAGAAAAGATTGTTTAATAAATACATTTCTTACGATAGGAAAAACACACATATGATAAACACATTTTCAAGAATATTTTTTAAGAATAGCATTTGATCATTTTTCATAGTACCAAGACACTTGAATGAATAACTTAAAGCTTTGGAAGCACATTTACTCGTCTTGCAGACACAAATGGCAACGGTTTCGTAGACTTGGTTACAGGAGAAAAGAAATAAGGGAATTAATTTCATCAGCCCAATTTCGTTCTTTTTCTGTCAGTTTGCTCACAGCTCAATAAAATCAAATGAACAGGTTAGTTATTACCGCATCTGATGATATGCAAAGTCACTGTTTTTCCAATAAGCAATGAAGTCAAACATCAGGTTGATTTATTCAGAGTCGAGACATACATCATGACTACTCAAACGGCAACTCCACCAAATGCCTGCTTCCAAATATTGACAACTGAGAACTCAACGAACCTTTAAAACCGGTTAGTGGACCATTGACTTTTACAACACGACCATCGCACCGAACCACGGCTTTGTCAAGCGAAAGTAATGGGATGTCTCTGGCGAGCTTGACTGATGACCTCTCACAGCTTCAATCACCTGCCAATGCAACAGTCAGAGACGTGTTGAGTTACAGATGCTGATCGGTGAACACATTTATCTGTTTTTAACACGCATAGGCCTGAACAGACCCTGAGGCGAACCCACCCGGTAAGACAGGGCAATGAACCAAATCCTGAGAGGTCAACAACATCTCAGTCGTTACCCACAAAATGAACGCAAACCCTGTGTCTGGTCACCTGGATCTTCAACAAAGAATCGAAAATGTTGGAAATGATGGTCCACCTATTATGACAAAAAAAACCCCTCAAAGGATTCAGAAAATCAATGCACATGTGGAGGTATTGATGGCTTAAACCACATGAACCATCTGCAGAAGTCAAACAATCCGATCACAGTACTTGAACTTTGAGGTCAACAGAAGATGTAATGTCACCAATGCTTTGGAAAGGATCGTTCACCCAAAATACAATTACACAATCAAGTTGTTTAAAACCCGCACTTCTGTGGTCGGATGAGGACAACAGAAGATATTTCGAAGAATGATATCCCAGATTTGCTGGTTGATGACTGTTATTAAATTAAGGTGGTCGATGTTGCCCCGGAACGGTTTGTTTTTCTACATTCTTCAAAATATCAGTAGAATGTGCCCCAACGGATGCTTACATTCATCCACACATGGACACAAGACATTCAAACAGGTTTGAACATACAAGTACGTCCAGTCAATAACTGTAAAAGCATCTCTGAATTACAGCGCTTGACCTTTGACATGAAGAATGAAGCGAAGTCTCAGGATGCAAAAGATACAAAGAGACAGGAAATCCTTACCGACTTGTTTTTAGGCTAAGAGTGAAATCAAAAAGTGTGGGGGAAAAAAGTCGTTGATCACTGATGATCAATTCCGAAATGAATGATATCGCAATGAGATATCAGAAGACGCTTCATGCTGTTCAATTCCCACACTATTATATAATGAATATTTTCATTTCCGCGGTACAGAACACAGGTATAATCCTCCATCATTTATAACCTGCTTATTAGAGCGCAATGTTTCATATTTTATTCACTGGAGGCCTTAATAAACCGTCTGTCTCCAAGCCGGTTCCTCTGTCATCCCAGGATAGGAGCGCTTCCCGCGCTGGCGACAGCAGCTCGAGAGATCCACGCTTCTTAATGACTTCAAAACAGCGAAAACAAAAAAACATCTTAAGCAGGAGAGAAAAATGTGACGGCAGTGTGAGACAGGCCGCTGTGGCTGGCAGGGGTGCCGGTGAGTGATGTTCTGTCACTCACTCAAACGACTGCCATCATCGCCGCAGTCCCAGCGAGCCGCATTTCCTTCTTTATCTAATAGAAAGTAATGACACGCACAGCCTGCCAGGCCTCTTTGGCAGCAGCGGGCCCTCTGGGGAGACATTTTGCATCTCTCGCCGCAATAAGAATAAACGCATAGGGGAGTCTATTTGGCTGGGCGTGATGGCTAGCTCTTCACTTATCGCCGCTCAATAAATCTCGACGCCACGGCCAAGAGATGCGAGCGGTTATCGCATCACGGCAGGGCCCACGCGACGCTCGCCCGCATGACTGACGGCTCGGCGCATCAGCGCGAATTATTTATCAAAACCGAGGGGCGGAGGATAGGGGGGCTGATGTGATTTAGCCAGACAAGAAATAAAGAAAATCGAAAAATAAAAGAATTACAGAAATGGGAAAATAAGGGCGGGAGAATGAGAGCAAACAAATGAACGTGTACGAGAACGCTTCCGAAAAATAAAGGCAAATTAAAACTTGGGGAGTGTATGGATTTAGGTACTGGCGACAGTTAGTCAGACGCAGAAAAATAAAGAAACGAAATAAATAATTTTACTCTCCGACATTTTTTTACACAAAATAATCACATTTTTGTTCTTGTCATCATATGATTTAAGCGACACTTTAAAAAATTACACATAATAAATAATGAAGTACAGTAAACAGTATTGTTGTAGTCAAGATCACCTAAACCGAGACCAAGTCACGCTGAGACTTAAAGTAACTTGGTTGATTTGTGCTGAAATATACGTATAGGGAGTTTTATGTTCCGTGTTTTTTCAACCATCTACTGTAACATATTAAAAATATAAGTCTGTGACCTTGGATAAAACACTATGAAAAAATATGAAAATCTATAAAAAAAGAAAGAACCAAAGAACAAATGTACCATAACAAATCATATGTATCCACTTTGTCGACTGATTTATTAAAGACAATCAGTATTATTCTCTTACAGGTAGAATGAGGTTCAAATGAATCAAGTCAATGAAAGCTTTTAAAGCAATTTTGCATAATTCCCACAGTTGCGGTCTTGACCAGTCTTGAAATAAAACCCTGAGACCAAAAATGGTTTTGAGACCAGTTTCCGGTACTACAGGACTTTTTAATATTTGTAATTTTTTAATCAAAAAATTGCACGGTGAACTGATATAAATAGATACCATAATCATGTTAGTGGTTCTCATTTGTTAGTGCTCTGTTTACTAATTTTATAAAAAAAAAAAAATTAACTTCTACTCTAAAAGAGAATCTTCGTTCTGACGTTACTTTATTTCAAACTTTAAAAGTAAATGTTGATGACCTTCTAAAAACAGACAACAAGAATCAAATGGAATCTGGATTATTCTAAAAGACCGAAAAGTCTCATGATAAGATTGTTTTTCCGTTTTATGTGGCATTTTATAGTCAAACATTATTCGTTTTCATGTGGCATATTTACATTGAGATTTTAAAAAGTGAATAAATTAGTTGCACAGTTCAAACCGTCACAATAAGCCATCAAAAACAATGATAGAAATAATATGCGCACACACATAATTAGCGATTCATAATTTTTCCAATCTTCTTTATGATACATGATGCATTTCTTCAGCCACATTTCAACAGCTTTGATATTTATATAAAAATTTTATTATGTTTATTATTTCTTTATTAATGTCTTACAAAAACGTGCTTTCTTATGGAAATGCACATGCGATCATCAGAGTCCCTTTACACTCGACACGTCTCCCTAACAGCCCCAAATGAAGGCCTTTCCGCCCGCCCTGGATCTGACAGATCTCATTACGCCAGCACATGGTTCCTCCACCGTCACCTCATGAACCGACGCTGGCAGGACTGCGGCTCGTCTTTATTTAGAGGAAAACGTGTAGATATAATCCGCGCTGTCACACACCTTACTTCCTTCCGTCCTTGAGGAGCCATTGATCATTAGCCGGCGTCAAACACAGTATGGCGTTTAACGTCAGCGCTGGAAAGATAATAAGGCTAACAAAGATGAATAATTGATATGTTTGCCGTAACACACGCGGGGCGACGTTCCTCCTTATCATTATTGTTGACTTTTAAGAAGTGAGTCTGGTACTACGCGGGAAAATACCGGAGTGCTTCATTATACGCAGAAGAACCAAGAAAGACGATTGGAGACGCTAGGCCATAGATAAAAAGGAGCTGTCACTTTGCGCTAATGAAATTTTTCCGTTTGTTTGTTTTTCTTCGACGGCATGCCTCGAATGTCACGTCCGGCCAGGCAGCGGTTCCTCATTAAGAGCGGTCATTAACTCAGCGGCTGACAGCGGCGCTCATGCTAACCCAACTTAAGCTGGCGATGCCGCGCAAGAGGAGATGCTGATAAATCAATGGCTGACAGCCACGCCGCACAAAGGGAAGCAGATGAAAAAAGAAATGTTGACGCGAAACGAGGTTATCCGCGAATACGGAGGAGGCGGGGGGATATGATACGGAAATCTCATTTTAATGCACTCTTATTGGCCGAGATGAGCGTGGACGGCGTGTCTGCGGTTCGAAAGAAAGAGGTGGAGGAAATTACCTGGTGCCGTGACCTTTTTCTGGTTCCCAATCTAATGATGAACCCCAGACTGGCGCATCACGGCAGATTATCCCGGTGGGGGCCCGAAAGCCTTTGGCTTGATTTATGACGTATTTATTCTCCTTTATCTAAAGGATGTGTCACTCCGATGGAGAGAGAGCAGGCTGCGGCGCTCGACTGACAGGAGGAGAATAATGTGGCCATAATTGTCAATCATGGCTGAATGTGAGGCGCGACCTCTTCCGTTTTCATATCGCGGCGCCTCTAAAGTTGTCCTGGAAACCATGCGGGCGTCTAATGCCATTCAGCGAAGAATAATATTCACATCATTCTTTCCGTCCGCCGTCGTGACGGAAAAGCCCGGAGGCGACGCGGAGCCGGGAACACCGACATTAGGACTTTGTATATACCTGCAAACGTCTCATTTCTCATACCCTTAAACGGTTGATGGGATTACATCGCTCATCGTCTTGCGGTGTCTGTCGAAAAGCTAATAAAAGCATTAGATAATCTATTTGCTTTTAGCTACGACCGCACCGGAGCTCCTGTACAGTAAAAACACAGTTACGTATGGATCCGATAGATGACTTGCTATATTAAAACGCAAAAAAAAAAAAATAAATAAACCATAGGCAGCTGTACTTCGCACGTATCTTTATGATCCTTTAAACTGAACCAAATGTAGTTTAAATGCATATACGGAGCACTGTGAAATACAATTCGAGTCATGGCACATTGGTTTCTACTATCATAAACAATTTGGATTTAAAGACGGGAACATATCATCTTGTCGAGAGCTTAAGTATATAGATTGACATTTAAAATCTCAATCATTGTCATGATTTTCAAACTTTGCCTTGACAGTTAACATCTAAAAAACAATGCCAACGCAAGTTATAACCCGCTATTGTTTTCAAGGCTTTATTGTGTCTTGTAAACGGAGTTCGCAATCGACCTCCTTCTTTACATGCTACATAGGTACAAATCTCTAAAAATGTTAAAGGAGATTCATTCCATGGATGGAGTTTTCTACTTATGAGGGAATGTGTTTTTAGCCAATTTTAAGTTGTGCTTTTTTCGTGGCGTAAAGTTTCGATTTAAGTTAGCTTTTTCCTTAAAAAATGGAATATTGTCGTGGTCGGTAAAGATTATATTCAAGGCCAAATGCGTAAGCATCATGAACCTTTGTCAAAGTCTATAGAAATAATCCATGTGGTTGAGCCAACCTAAATAAATAAACAGAACCCAAAAATGTGTTATTCAACACAAAATGTAAACAGGTTTTCCCCAAAACAGCTGTTAAAATGCAGTGGTTCTATTAAATGTACTATATTGGGCCTGTTCCATCATGCGTAAGAGTAAAACACATCGAGTGGATTCTGTTTCTTCCAGACAGAAAACCCAATAAATTAGGGATGATCTCAAATCAATATGAAAAGCAAGTCGAAAGTCAATAGCCTTTCTTCAACTAGTAGAGGTTCATGGCGAAACAATGCAGGACGTACTTTACCGTAGGAACTTTTTAGGCTTGATCCATTTTCCCAAAGCAGAAAGTCTGTAATGAAGTATGAACAACAGTTATACGTGTGTGCGTGGAAGGGGTCTATTTCACCACATGGTGCTAAACACAAATAACCTGACAGCTGCCAAGTGCCGCCAACTGCCTCTTTAGAGCAGATCTCCATTTTTACACATCACAACCCTTCAGCATAACAACGGAGAGGGGGAGAGAGAGAGAGAGAGAGAGAGAGAGAGAGAGAGAGCCGTGTGTGCGCTCTTCAGTAATTGAAGAGAGATTACACGGTCTTTCAACCATGTAGTTGGTCATCACAATCCATTAACCGTTTATATTAGACACCACTCCACGGCGTCAACAGTCGTTTAGACTGCAGCTGAGGTTCACAAAGGGAAAAATATGCTTTTCATATTTCGGTGCGGACGTTTCATAATGATCAACTCAGGCCCCTTATATAAATGCACAGCAAGGCTCGTCCCGAGTACCATATACACCGACGCTGGCGTCTCTAATATGGCCTTTGTATTTTGAGGCCCGCGTTCCGCAGACACACTCGACTCAGGTACATAACACTCAATTGAAATGCTTAAAGAGTCTAATCGAATCCTTTAGGCCGTCATTAACAGCATTACCTGCCATCAGCTCCCGAGTACAGTAATTTAGCGTGCACTTTCACATCATTTAAACACACAAAGAGTGCGGTGCCATACGGCTCTTGAAACACGCGCAACAAGAATCAATGTAAATCAGTCGCCCCGAGTCATTATTAATACTATCAGTAAGTGCTAATTTCGTTACTCGACTCTAATGCAAAAAACCAAGAGGCCAAAGTACCGTAATCATGTTTCAGGCAAACCAGTGTTCACCTCTTCGCGGCTTATTTTCGCAGTCTGACTTAATCGATTGGAGACGTTAGCTAAGGTCAAGATGGACTGTCTCTTCGTTTCCCAAACACACTGATCCTGAATCAGTGTGCTAATGAGCTCATATTACCGAGCGATCGATGCCATTGGATTCTCATCGGGGAAGGATCAAACCTCATTCAATAACGGTGAGTGTCTGACCTAAGTTGAATGGATATAATAGCTATCATTTCAATAACACAGTAAAGCTCGGTGTTTTGCAAACTCTTGACACGTGTAATGGCAAAGGGGCTAAAGGTGGATCCTGTGAATGTAGGATGTGGACAACTCGGGCAGTATCCTGTGTCAGAATGCCACAATTCCCATCATTCAGGAGGATGATCCAAAAGACGCTTTGTTCTTAATATGGAATCATTGAGGCAAATCTCAGAATCAGATGGCATATCCAAGGAGTCCATCGGTCTATTCACTGTCCATCTGGTGCGCATTACTACTCATAAATGGTCCTTCCGTCCTGGCTGATGTTCAGATCTGTTGGCTTGCCTTTAAGCACATGTTGAGGGAAAGACCAGTGCTTCCGAAACAGATCTGCTGCATCAAGACAAGAACTTTCAAAGACTTCTCTCAATGTGTCTTGTTGTATCTTATGCAAGTCCTATGTAGACCTCAGAAATGGGTTTGTCCGTCAAGCATGCCAATAGGTTTGAGATTTTGGTGACTCGAAGGCTAAGGTAATGCCTTGAACTCCACAAATCATTTCTGAACCGTTTATGACGTGTGGCACCGACGTCAAGAAGTACGTAGATGTTGCAGGACATATGACATCATCAAGAAACTAAAAGACACCACAAGGAGTTGTGTTCGGTTGTGGGGCGTTTTGCGACGGCTGGCATGTAATGAAGACATTGTTGGGATGACCTAAGTAGTTTAACAAAATCATAAGCATTTGTTGTGTTAACATTTTGTTATAGTTTAGTCAACGTGTTCACGTCACTAGAAGTTTATCGCAGCATAAATGTATTCCCAAACCAAAGTTCTGGCCGGTTCCCGGGATGCCCACTCAACAACAAGCGGGTAACTCCGGGAAACAGTTCCAGAACCACGAAATCATGCCCGCTGTGCGAAAGCCCACTACGGCATCATCGGGAATCCTCTTATAATAATCTTTATTTTAAAGACGGATCGTGCATCTTTTCAGTTGTAATTTGAACGTTTACAGTTGTGCATTAAGCTCCTTGTGTCGTTGGACGTAGATTTAATGACACTGTGCGGATGTGTATAAGCTCATAGTCATCAGGTAGGGTAATGGAGAGCCATTATATTCCTGCATTAAGACTCAGTCTGGTGGGATTGATTACCGTTTGCTAACAATCTCAATGACTCTCAATGTAATTACAGTGTGTACCATCTCTGCTGTACCATATTCATACATTCACTTATATTATGGCGAGCTATCTCTTATTCACAGTGATTCCTTATTCCAGTAGACGTAACTGTTATGTTTTGGCACCCAACATTTACATTGAACTCATAGTGGCCCAATCATTCTTTAGGAATGTAGAGAACGGGTCTTCTATTCCTTATTCCAGTAGACGTAACTGTTATGTTTTGGCACCCAACATTTACATTGAACTCATAGTGGCCCAATCATTCTTTAGGAATGTAGAGAACGGGTCTTCTATTCCTTATTCCAGTAGACGTAACTGTTATGTTTTGGCACCCAACATTTACATTGAACTCATAGTGGCCCAATCATTCTATAGGAATCTAGAGAACGGGTCTTCATACACTAGGATGCATGTTGGACATTTCCAAAATGATATA
Organism: Triplophysa yarkandensis; assembly: GCA_033220385.1. Classification (NCBI taxonomy): domain Eukaryota; kingdom Metazoa; phylum Chordata; class Actinopteri; order Cypriniformes; family Nemacheilidae; genus Triplophysa; species Triplophysa yarkandensis. The sequence goes on along the minus strand of CM065677.1, from coordinate 3,926,696 downwards.
CACTTCTTAAAAATTGTCTGTATTTTTGACAACTGCTTTTTAACAGTGTTCTATGAGAAGACTCAGTAAGTTGAAATATGGATACTCACTTTACACATCTTTAAATAGCTGTCTATAAGTGTATCCACTAGAAACCGCTGTCATGTTATCTTCAGACAGCAAAGAAAAGCAGATGTTCAGTCGCATCGGTTTCAGTGGTTTAGATCAAATGGGAGACGTTTCGAAAAAGTCAAGAGAGGATTGACTTTGTGATGCGAAAGTATTGTCTTGTGGAAGGAAATGTGTCTGGATAGGTCAATGTTAAATAATGTTCATCGGTGACTTAAAGGAGACAAAGTTATCTATACTCATATGTGACGACATAGTTTCTTCATTTAATATTGACATAAAAAAATCGACACGCTGACCTGGGACTATATGATAAGTAAAAGATAAATGAATACGTTTTAACGGAAAATGGACATGTTTGTGAAACGCAGCGACGAACATCCAAAAATCCCAATTGAGTCTTGTTGTTTATTCATTCTCTTAGAATAAATATGATGATAACTTTTAAAGTCTTTGACTAGGACAAAAATGTCTTGAAGACGTGACCTTAATCTGAGCATGAAAAACCGATGAATAATTATGTTCTGGCATTGTGTAAGGGATTTGTTTTACTCATATTTGTTTGCTTGCCCGGCACTGCTTTTAACTCCAGGCCAAGTCCGAGAATTAAGAGTTTATGTCCGTGACAAATAGAACAGTCATGCTTTAACTTTACTTTACTTGTGTTGGTATTCTGTACTTTGAATCAAACACAGATCTAATTATCCGTGACTGAACTTATTTAAAGACCTCATTTCATTTTTGTAGCAAGGTTGCTTTAAAGACGTAACTGTGGCATCTGACAACAGAAGGTTTTCTGTATATTTACATTAAATATACATTTAGCAGATGCTTTTAGTGAAATGGGTAAACCATACATATAGTTAAAATAAATCTCTATACATCCATATATCAGGTAAGACAACGTGAAGGTGCTGAAACTTGCTGTGTTTACCCATTTTTATTTTTTTAATTATTATAGAAATTGTTCTTACTGTATCAGTTATGGAGTTGAAGGTCACAATATTTTTTACTTGGTTTGCTGTCACGTTTCCAATCATATAAAAAATAAAAAAAAAAAACACTCCCCTACATGTTTAGTATCCTTGTTGCACTTATTCATTATTACTATTGTTGTCTTCTCGACTCTTTGTAAGTCGCTTTGGATAAAAGCGTCTGCTTAATCCCTAAATGTAAATTTAATGTCATGTCTCAACGATGTCATGTTACGAGTTAGTCTTAGGGAATATTCTTTTCTTTTAAAAATTGTTAAATAGACTGAAAAAAATGGATTATTGCTTGATTCAAATTGATAGAAGTGATTCCACACAAATAAATCAAGTATTTTTAAAAATTACTTTTCAAGAGAATGTTTTTCTTTCGTAAACTTAATATGAGCATGTGGAAACTATGTACATGATAATATTAAGTAATTCCAACACGCCATTTTTTCATAAACACAAAAATGTACTTAGTGTTATGTGACGAATAGTGTTATTTAGTATTATGCGGTGTAAGACCCTTTGGATAAAATGTACAGATGTAAAAGTAGCGCATCAAAACACTTATTCTCACATGCTCATGTTCGAAATCTTTACTGGTAATCTTTTGTTAAAGAAATAAATAGATGTTCAAAATAGTTCAGGGCCTGTACTTTTGATGTTAAAGTAAAGGGATATCCATGTATCTTATATTAGTGCAGGATTATATGTATACAAGTGAAAGTGTGTGTGCCATGACTTTGGCATGCACGTACGAGGACAGGAAGCGCCTTTGACCCAATATCCAAAATGTGCTTGGTTCGGCCAAAGTGACAGCACAGCGTAGCGACGGCATCAAACCCAACCCAGCGAGAGAACAGGCTGTTCATAGACTCCTAATTACACTCCATCTGACACACTGCTTCACTGCCAATGGAAACCCTCACGAAAACACATTCAATATACAAGAAGAAAGATGTCATTTTTAATTTCATTTCATTTCATTTCATATGATTTTTTATTAGAACACCGTATAAGCAGCTCAAAGGTTGTGGGTTTGATTCCCAGGGACCACAAACGTTTATAATTAGTGTATATTCCCTTGATTAAGTGTAAATGATTTAAAATAAAGCCGTCTTCCTGATGAATGCATATAAAGTAATGTTTTTATTCCTAATACTGTTTGCCCGTACATTTTATTGTTTCACTTCGATAAAAATTTCAAACGATAAAAAACCACAATGTCATTGAAGAGCATGGTCGAGATGAAATGACTGAACATTTTTATGAAATCAGCAGAATACAGTGTTATAAATCAAAAGTCATAATTTCAGATGATGTGCATATTACACATATGATATGAAGGGGTGAAATACAGCTGCTCTTAATCTCATTATTGTTTCAGGTCTGCAAACACATGTGTGTGTGTGTGTGTGTGTGTGTGTGTGTGTGTGTGTGCGTGTGTGTGTGTGTGTGTGTGTGTGTGTGTGTGTGTGTGTGTGTGTGTGTGTGTGTGTGTGTGTGTGTGTGTGTGTGTGTGTGTGTGTGTGTGTGTGCGTGTGTGTGTGTGTGCGTGTGTGCGTGTGTGCGTGCGCGTGTGAAATTCCAGCCTGGATGATCCTTCTGTGTTAAATCCTCCTTTATTAAAAGCCATTAGCGGAGGCTGTTCACAGTTAAGACCTCAGTAATGAAAGAATAACAGCACGCTGCTTTGGGTGGCAGCACATGGCATCATGTGTTCTGCTGGTCAGCGGCCCAAACAAGAGCCATTTAAACATTTGTGACGCTTGTCTCACTTCCCATTACACCGGTATTGTAGCAGACCAAACTTGACGGATTACTACAACTGAAGAGCAATCCAATCATTCGTGACAATAAACACTTCATTTATGTATTTACAGAATGAAAAAGCATGTCTAAATGTTACTGTGTTCAAATATATCATGTAAGTATCTGCAAACAAAAGATACTAACAGGTATAACAGAGCCATTTATGAAGTGAGTTCCACCTATCAGTTATTAATATTAACAAATATATTATTTTTCTCATTTTAAATCATGTTGGAATGTAGGCCTCTTGAAAGCTGAAGCAAAGAGGTTTCGCAACATTCGCAACACCACTTTCTTCAGTTCTTGATTCAATAGCGATCACAGATAAAATATAAAATGAACAAGATGCATCACTGACATCCCAGTGAATAGGGAATAACACGATCAATATGGCGCTCTAGCGAAGAAATTCTCGCCATCCAAGATCCAATCGTCAATCCATGAAGACTTTCGATTCTCTGGGGGTGGGGCCATAATTAGGATTTTTTTGCGTACTTTAAGCTTAGGGAACAATAATTATTGTATTGTTTGTATCAGGCTTATTTATATAGCGGTAATATGCTGGACTAAATCGAGTTTTTCAAGGCTGAGCTGCCATAAACTGTGACAAACATGCCCGCATGGTGGCACAATTTCAACTTGCCAAGTTGTTTTTCCATTTGCGCTATATTTTGCTTAATAAATAGTTGATCGTTACTTCTGTTCTGTACCGAAAAACGTGTTGTTACATATTTATGATTAATTTAAGTTGCTTAAACATTTTATATTTTTCGTTTCTTAATCGTGGCAGATGCGACTAGTTTGCTGTAGTAAGAAAAGTAGATAAGTGCTACGTTTGTGTTGAACTTGAATCAGCTTTTTGGTCGAGAAACACATCATATTACTCTTCCTTTGGGCTGACGTTGACCCACATAAGAATGAGTATGCCATGCAACCTGAAATAAACTGTGCCAAACTGAGAGGGTTGCAGCTTTGATTGACAGCTCATTGTTAAATGGATTGTTAATTTAAGCAAATGCTTTATAGAGCGTCCGAACCGGAACTCTGCCACAGAAAACAGTTTGATTGATCATAATCATGAAACGCTTTGTAATTACTTTACCATGTCTGATCCCACACAGGATAGGGAGGCCCTGAAAAAAAGCCAGCGTTCATCTCCAGACGACATGTATTGGTGTAAAATTAATGATGTTTGAAGCAGTGTCCTGGCAGGAGAGAAAGCGCTGCCACAATTAGCCTTAACGCTGGGATAACAGCGCGCCAAATGGTGCCGTCAGCCCGCCGTTTAATTGCCTTGGCACTGCTGCCACATATAATCACCTGTCATTACTAACAGAGACTGCATCTGTTTATGCGTCTGTCTGAGGTGCCAAAACGTGCCAGTCTTGCAGAGAAGATGGCTTTCACTAAGACCCAGACGGTGTCTCAAACACGGAAGGTCATTCGCCAAATCAGACTTAGATGGCTTTCGCTAAGAGAGCATTTCAGATCATGGGTGACGTGTTTGCCTTACAATTAGCCAATATAATAAGCGGACATTTTATATCTATGGAAATTACAAACCTAAGTGTTTTCCTTTTATCAAAACGTTCTTTCTTCTGATGAAGACTCTTTAGATAAATACCTGGACAGAAAATATTGATTTGCAGTTAAATTCTTATTTTATTAGTTTACAATTGTGTGTGTGTGAAACAACACTGGCAATTCCTTCAATTTGCTGTGGTTATAGAGAATGATATTATGTATTATTAAAGAGACTTCTTATGCAAAACGGCTCAAGAAGGGTAGAAATCTATATGCATTTATACCAAAGGATGTAAAAAATAGCCATGTCAGCCCGGTTCCGCCTGGTTCTCCTGTGTGACAGCCCACTATCAAAGGCCCACACACACTCTTTCTCCTCTGATCCGCTGCAGCACTAATTGACAGATTGAGGGATGGAAGATGGTGTTCACACCTGATGAGATGAGCCGCTTGCACACCTCCGTGTCCGTCTGCGGCTGCAGCAAGAGGACGAGCATGACTGCTGATGTATGACTGCGGACGGGTGGCACAGCTGTTGGCAGAGAGAGGCGGTGAACTGCAGCAGTCCATACTGCAAAAGAGGGGAAGTATCATCATATAAGAACAAGAGAAAGACGGAAGGAAGGAAGGAAGGAAGGAAGGAAGGAAGGAAGGAAGGAAGGAAAAAAAAATATATGAAATCAACTAAAAAAAACGCAAAAAGACGGAAAGACAGAAAGACGGTCAGACAGACAGACAGAAAGAGAGAGAGAGAGAGAGAGAGAGAGAGAGAGAGAGAGAGACAGGGAGAGAGAGAGAGAGAGAGAGAGAGAGAGA
>CM065677.1:3873959-3918959 GCA_033220385.1 Triplophysa yarkandensis | reverse complement strand
ATGGAGACAGCCCGAGAGATAGGATGAAGAAACCTTAAATGTGCAGAATAAAGGGCAGGGTGGCACAAAGATAGCAGATGGGTGTTGACTTCTGTTCATTCATCATACACAGCCCACCAGTGTCTCTCTGCCTCAGCTCTCATCTCCTGCCCCCAGCGTGCCCTAAAAGCCCGCATCGTTTAGTTCAAATGCCCATTATCATGTAATAGGCTCTCTTAAATAAGCCCACGTTACCCCCTGCCGCTGACTCCTCCGACTCTCTCGCCAGCGATGATGACGGGCAACTTTAACTGGGCCGACACCAAGCTTTGTGTCGGCGGGTCACAGTAGGGTCATTTCCTGGGTGGGTGTGAAGATGTCAGCAAGGGTCAGGTGTCAGAGGTCACAGACACACACCAGTTTGAAGTGTGAGTGGTCCTAGTGAACGGTGCTGTCATTAAACAAACAAAGACTGAGATATCCCTGATTTGGGATGGAACAGCAAGAATAGCGACAAACACTGCTGTTTCACTTCCAAATTTAGCTTAATTTAATAAAATAGAATTGTATTTTCCTCTTAATCTTAACAACTCCTGCAATGGAAAGGCACGTATAAATACATCTGAGTCCTAGAGTCTGTCATCAGTTCTAAGCAGCGCTCCAAGCTCCCGAAGACAAACTTTTCTCGGTCTGCACCCGTCATTGTCTCAACACGACATGTGTTTAAGGATAGATGACGATTTCTGTTTTCGGCTTGAGACAAAAACCCTCTGCGACTTAAGATTTGGCTTCAAGTAACAGCTATTTGCACAAACCTTTTTTAAGCTTTCAGCGAGATCTTATTTGGGAAATGAACTTCGGGTCACCACGTCGGTAAAGTTTATTTTGCATAGTTTTATTACATATATTACAGACATAATTTATGAACCGATGCATATATCATATCATATCATCTTGTTTCTAACATGTTTGTTTTGGTGATAAAAGGATGTTTCACATATGCAATATATCACTTGCATTAAAAATCTGAATAATCGTGTAAAGGTTTGTTGGAATAGATTTGTTAGTTTGTAAGAACATATTGATAATGATCTATCCATAAAACACCAATTTAAAGAATAATATGAACGTCTTTGGTTTATTTTGTGCACATCATAAATATAATATGTAATACATGTATATGATGTCACAATGAATATAAGATACTGTATACATTTATAATCGTGAAAATTGTCAAAGCTTGATTTATAATTATTAAGTAAATTTTCGATTTTAAAACACAAATTTTTCAACAGAAGGTATCTCAATTTATTTATTTATTGCATACTTCATTAATTCTACCGTGAACGACTCGACCTCACTTTGTTCGAATCGTGTTAGACAAATTCGTATTTAGAAGAATATGGCAACTGAGATTTCTGGAGCATTATTCACAAAACATAATGCCGTTGTTCTTTTTTAAGAACATAGGAAAGCAAACTGTCCCGGGACACCCATCACAATGTTTAAATTTGACCTCCAATGGTAGTCAATGATGCACCGTACATCTCAGTTGCTATTATTCTTCTTAATATGTCCAATTTTCTTCAACAGAATAAAGAAATGTACAAAGGTCAGTTGACAATCAGTAAACCGCGGCAGAATTTTCAGTTTTGGGTAACATTCAAGTTTTGGTCCTCACAACACCAGACGCTCCATTTATGTCAAAGTGTGCCGGACACATTCAAAGCATTATATGAGGTGTGAAACATTTGGAAACATGTCCCAGAATGTTGGAGAGGACAGACAAAAGTGCCCGCAGCAGTTGATCATCAACAGACTGCCACGGTTAAACATTTTGTTCCTGTCCCCATTTGAAACGGCATTGAGGAGCGGCCCGTCCTTTGTGAACGTCTGTAGATCTTCGCTCAACCAACTGTTGCCCTCATGCTTTGCCATATGCCGTCTATAGAAAGAGTCTAAGCAGAATGACTTGGCCTTGTTTTTGTTCTTTGGGCTGATGAATGGAAATCTGTTCAGGCTCCAATCCGGCAAACTTTAGTGATGTCGAGTGAATGAAGTTTACGACTTCTTTTCTTGAGAATCGCAAAGCAGCAAGATGTGACATTCTGAGCATTTGTGGACCATTGACTCTTATCGCCATGGATACCGAGAGTAACGTTTGAGGGTAGAATAAATACGTGATTTTACAGATTATTACAATTTTTAAGTTGCGTCAATGCAATGTGGACAACATGGTGGCATAAGAACAGCGGGTTCATCATAGATCCTCACGCCATGTAGAACAATACTGGGCCTTTTTCATGGGCAGGTCATCTTCACAGTTTTACCATGCTAGACATAGTCTATGTTATTTCCTCGGTGGAAAATCTTCCGTCTGAACAGCCTTATTACGGTTGACAACTCAAATTGCTTACGCTTGTTTCTCTGCACACACCAATTAAAGCGAATATCATCAGATGAGATTGTTTGTATTTGCGGCGTGCCAATCATGCCGCAATATTGGCCGGCCGGTCCTGACGTCAACATCCGTGGTGGGAAACTGTCAGAGGTGTCAGTTTGATGAGAGAGACTCTCGCAGCACGCATGCGCAGTGCCGCCACATCAAACAAACATTCGCTTTCTATTAACGCGTGTGTCTATCAGACGAAAAAGAGCTCGAAACACTTCTGAGAACATCAAATCCTGTTGAGTCCCAGGCCTCTCATCTCAAGTCTGAGGCCGGTTTACTGCCCGCCATGGCCTGGCAGGATAATGATTAGTTAAACACACCAAAGATTAGTTACTTTACTTAACTTTAGTATCTGTGGTTTGTTTAAATCACCACACAGTATGTGAAGTCCTAATCCTGTGGCCTTGAAATCACATAAGCGTGATTTAAGTCGTAAGGAGGTAAAATCTATTGTTTTCCGAGTTTTGGGGGCTTTAGTCTTGGTCTTAATCTTGAGCTCTAGTCTTAAGTTTTTGTCTTGGTCTAAATTTAGCGGCTTTCATTTTAGTCCTAGTTTTGGGGCTGTAGTCATGGTCTAAGTCTTAAGGCTTTAGTCTTGGTCTAAGTTTTAGCAGCTTTTTAGTCTTTTAGCTTTAGTCATAGTTGGATTTTGACGGGCGTTAGTCTTGGAGTTTTTTGGGCTTAAGCCTTGAAATGAGTTTTAGAAGCTTTATTCTTAGTCTGTGTTTTGTTGGCTTTAGTCTTTAAACTGTTGTCTTGGTCTGAGTTTAAGAGGCCTAAGTCTATGTGTGAGTATTAGGGGCTTTAGTCTTGGTCTGAGTTTTATGGGTTTTAGTCTTGGTGTAAGTTAATGGTCTTTAGTCTTGGTCCGAGTTCTATGGGCATAAGCCTTGGCCTGAGTTGTATGGATGTTAGTCTTGGTATAAGTTTATTGTCTTTAGTCTTGGTCTAAATTTAAGGGCCTTTAGTTTTAGGGGCTTAAGTCTTGATCTGAGTTTAAGGGGCTTAAGTCTTGATCTGAGTTTAAGGGGCTTTACTCTTGGTCTGAGTTTTGGGGGCTGTAGTCGTGGTCTATGCCTGGCCAATATGAGTTTTGGGGGCTGTAGTCGTGGTCTATGCCTGGCCAATCTGACACAACATGATGGCAAAGCCAAGAACGCATGCTGTTAATAATTCGATCATATCTATGCATCATCAGACTGTGTACTTTTATGGCTTTGTTTGGGGAAAATGAGTTGTCAAAATATCAGATGATCATTGGATTACAATTTCCATTTTTATTAATAAAACCCAAGCCTCACTTGCGATTTCACCAAAACGCAAAGCCAACAATAATCTGCTCTTGGCTGCGGTCATTTATCAGCATTTATTCAAATAATTCCAGTTTCTTTAGGGTTTTAATGTCTGATAAATCAGATTTCCCGTTAGTGTTTAAGGTCTGCAGTCGACCTCTGACCAGGTTACATGTGATTGATCGTGTTGCTATATTTTCTCTCTGTTGTAACACTTTCTCGGTAGAGGTTTATGTCATAAAGGCAGGAGAAAAGACCGGGGCCAAGCGGGCGGCCCACCGCACTAAGGCAGCCATAAATAATGGATATACTGACTCTCTGCCCTCAGGGGTAAATGGAAACAAAAGGTTCAATCAATCATTCCAGCCAAGTACATAGTCTTCCGACCTACCTGCCATGACCAACCACAACGAACGCCATGCTTTCCTACGCAACGATATAAGATGGCCGAATCGAATGATCTTGCACATCTTATATGAATATACACATATAAATGGCCCCTTGTTTTCATACATTGTCAAACCGAGATTCAACTATAAAAGCCACTTTTTTCCTCGTGGGCACGGAAAAGGAAAGTTTGAGGCGACACACTTTCACTAAACCCACACGCGCACACATTGAGCGCTGTTGCTGAAGATGGCAGTAGATCTGGAGTGTGTTTGGCAGGTGCTAGACAGATTACTGTATTTACTCAGTAAAGCTGTCATATACACTACCTGCCCGACAGTCATCGCTGAAACCCCCCGATCACATAAACCTGTCAACGGAGACAAACAGTGACAAACTAAAGACGGAACCTGCAGCACCTCCATCAGATCTGGAAGTGATTTCACTCCTGGTTGTTAGAAATGTGAGCATGGTGTCACTGGACTCAGGGAATGTGCTGAGACACAAATGCACACACAGATGTTCACCAGGGTCTGGAAGGTCAGAGGTCATCACATCACAGATCACTACTACAAAAGAATCATGTTCTTAATTCCGGAAATGCCATGATCCCTTGTTATTAATTTGTTAAACAGGATTTTGAACATGTTACATGATCCATGACCCTGTTTACTAGGAAATTCAAAACAATCAAATTGTTTTAAGAGTTCGCCGTTTATTAATGTTTTCTGTTTCTAATTTTTGTCCAGCTCTGTTATTCTGGAACAGCGCAATTAAAGATGATCACACAATTTAAATATAACGGGGTCAAAAAATCATCAAGGGGATGAAATTTGGGCCTAAAGAAACATTGGCTAAAGTGAGGGATTTGACCGAAATAACGGGGTTTATTTTAATTTCTCAATTGTACTTTATGATTAAAACTTCAACAAAGTTTTAATTTGACAATCACAAATTTACTGTGTAATTAAAACCCCAATGTAATAGAAAAATATTCTTTTTACAGAAACTTTTTTAAAGCTATTTAAATAATAGCTTTGTACATTTTACAATAATTACAGTAGAAATAGTTTTAAGGATTATTATTTATCTTTATTAATTTAATTGTGTTATATGTGGAAAATGTACTTGCGTCTTACATCTTCCATGTATTTTTCTTCGGCTCCATTATTCTATGACAATAGATGATGGTTAAAACCGCTTTAACGCAGTAATTCAACTCTGTTAGAGGGTAAAAAATATGCTTTAATAGCAGATATTGACAGTCAATAATAAAATAATTGCAAATAGTGCAATTTAATAATTTTAGAATATCGAGGCATTTTATAACACTTGAAATGTAACGGGATCGAATGATTGCTGTCTAGCAAGGTTTTTTTTATACCAATTATAGATGCGGTTTAGATTAGTATCCATAATTGTGCTTCAGATGACAATTTCCAAAGTGTTAAAATCACATAATTAATGTATATGTGCAAATATGATTTTTATTGAAAAATGTTATCAGAAGTTCTAAAAATAATTTTAAAAAGTGCCCAGATGAGATATGTATTTGCTCTATTGTGTTTGTTTGTAATTATTCGTACACTAACATATAAAATAAAATCTTGTGTTTTTAGTCTATATATAAAAAATCTCCCTTTATTGTTTCTCTGCAGCATTCAACAACATCATTTCTCAATGTCTTTGAAGAAGGTTAGCTTTAAGGGATAGACCATTAAACAAGGTGGAACACGCACGCACGCACGCGCACACACACACACACACACACACACACACACTCACACACACAACAAACACACACACACACACACACACACACACACACACACACACACTCACACACACAACAAACACACACACACACACACACACGTCAGTTGAAATTAATCACTAACATTTCACACCCTCGTGTCCCATTCAAAGACGTCTAATGTCTAACCCGAGTGGCAATAGACTTCTTAATTTATTCTGCTTATTCTCTTAAGGTGTGAAAAGGCATACTTATTCACGCACGTAACTATCACGAGAGCTATAATAACGCTAACTATGGGTCATTCATTCACAGAGGCACTGATGCGGCGACATACTTGAAAAGTGTTCCGGCGCTGTAATGCAAGAACACCTCGTGAATGTTAGGATCCGATTATTCAACATCTGTGATTTCATTTCATCGTCAAGTGAGCATAACAGCAATGTCACTTCCTGTTGCTCACATTACCAATTAACCCAAAGGCCTTTAATTGGTAACAATGAGATGTGGGTTGTACAGTTTTCTATTTTGAAGGTGTAATGTTTCCAAACAAATGAACGTCAATAGACCTTAATCTGTGTATGTCTATGAATTCACTTATGTTTTAACACAGGGCATATAAAACTTATAAAATTATTTTAACGTATAACATTTTTCTACAATGAAAATATTATGTTACTTTTCTACTAGTAACTTAGTACTTTACTTAGTAATGCAAACAAATTCTAAAATGTATATCCAAAAGTTATTTAAGTTTAAATTTTTTAAGTTTATTATTATTATTTATTATTATTATTTGAGTTTATTTGAGAAAATAACCCTAAACAGAAGCCACTATTCACCCATATTTACAAATAGGAAATCTCTCTCTGTCAGCACTCATCGCACACACACTTATTCACACACGTACACACACGCACACACACACGAGCGCACTTGAAGTGTTAACGTCAGGTTAAAGTGATCCAGGTGGTGTTTGAGGAAGGATGGCCAGCGGCGGGCGCAGTATGCAGACAATGGGCAGGTCATTGAAATGGAGGCTGAGGTCAGAGGTCACGTGTGTCTGTAGATATCTTTAATAGAAAGATTGATCCGTCTGTCTCTCTGTGTGAGCTGATCCTGCAGGGATGGTCGTAACCCCGTGTTGAAGGAAATCTGGACAGGGGCGAGGATCTCCATCACATGTTCTGTCAACATTAGAACACAGATGTATACAACTCGATTTACTCCCATACAAAAAAACTGGGCAATTGATGATAGGGCATAACTTTTTAAAGCATTAAAAACCTAAGATACCATAACTCTTCAATGTATTTACATATTAAAAATAAAACGTATTGCATGTTTTAGGAATATATGATACACACATGAAATAAACACATCAATACTCTATTGATATACTCAAATATAAAATTAACCTGTAAGTCTAAAAAATAACTGACCGAAACAAAAATGAACATCTGACAAAATACATTTTTCAGTAACATACTAGCAGAAAAACAAAAAACATATAATGGTGACATGTATTTAGTTTAATGGTTGCATTTTATGTATGTGACCCTGCTCTTAATAAACCCAAAAATTCATCTTAATATTGTAAAGAACATTCCTTCAAATATAATGTTGATGTATTTCTTAGTTCCAGAGTAAGGCCATGTCAAAGATTGAAAATCCTGGTTGTCGAAATTATTTTATCAAGTATATCAATGATTAAAAGGTTTTTTTCCTATTTTAAGAGAAATGATGTTACAACGTGTATGTTAACACAACTTAATTTAATGTTATGGAACTGATGTACATGATAAAATTAAGTAAGTCTTAGAATATATTATTTCAGTTTAGTGAAATTAATGCTGAATCAAACTTTAATGCTCATAATATCAGAATTACATTTTCTGACATTAGCCTGGGTCTCACAGGAAGGGTGATGCGTCTAAATTTGTAAATATTAAATGTGTGAATTAGTTAACATAAATAATAATCTTGAAAGTTTTCAAAAATGTACAAACACATTATATGGGTGTCCCAGTTACTTGAGAACAAAACTAAATAATACAACCTTTGTACTACAATGGTAGTTAATGGTGCCCTAGAACTGTCAGTTGGCGACATTCTTCTAAATATCTTTCTAAGTGTGCAACAGAACAAAACCATTTATTCTGGTCTAGAACAAATCAAAGGTTAATACATAATTTCATTATTTTTAATATATTAATATATATTTTGGGGGGACCTTTAATTGCAATAAAACAGAATGTGTGTTACACAAACACAGTGTTAACAAATGAGTAAAAGCTGTAGTGTTTGTATCAACCAAATCCTTTCTTTGACCTCCACGGTAACAACATTTCACTTGGACTTTATGAAAGTGCAAAATCAATGAAAAGTGCATAAACGCTTCCTTCAGCATGAAAGAATATGTGTATTTTAGTATTCTATAAACGATAAGGCTATAAATAAAAACTGGATTCACATTCATAGAGCCAACGCGCGAGTATTGATTCAGTGTTTCTTAGCGAGAGGTCTCGAAGGATCTGGGTGTTAAGTGAATAATATGTCTTAAACATTATCCCAGTCTGTGCCATCAAACACATGACCTAAAGTGCATTACTAGAAAAACACATTAGGGGGAAAGTCAAATGACTGTAATGGGTTTGACAGAGCAGGTGCAAGAACACATTCCTGATCTATAAAAGTGTTTTTGTGTCTGCGTTTAAATCAATAACCTTAACTCTATTCCAGCGAGCGTGTGTGTGTGTGTGTGTGTGTGTGTGTGTGTGTGTGTGTGTGTGTGTGTGTGTGTGTGTGTGTGTGTGTGTGTGTGCGTGTGTGTGTAAGGCATCTCTCGTAGCTGTACAGTAGCTTTTACTCTGTGAACTATTAACAGCGAAGCCATCGCTTGACAGCGCTGATGTGAAAATGTTATTCCAAAGGTGACACGCCACGCACACATTTAAGCCTTGTTAATAGAGAGCCAATGAAAACACGAGGTCAGGAGCCCATGACCTGTGAGGGGCTCTCTAACCCGAGGAATTTCAAGTCCTCGCGTATGAGCAGGCCTCACACCTGCAGGCCTGACCACATGAAATCTCTTTATGCCCATCATTAGGATGGTCAATCAGACCGGGTCACGGGTTTCACTGGGCGAGAGGTGAGAACAGAACAATGTGTCATGTGACAACAATCCCATTAAATAACAGTCAATCTTAAAGACAGAGAGCTGAGATCTGGGTGTTAATGTGAAGTCAGAGGGACACCTGGTGGAGATTTCCAGCACATTCTCTCAATTGAGCCCACTTGTGTTTTTAGAAATGATATAATCACTTATTTCTGGGCATGTGCATTTTTTTTTTATCAATAATTTGCTGCCATAAGGATAATGGACAAAAATATAGTGATACTGGATAGCAGTTATTATTAAATATTTCTACACAAGTCATTTATATGTGCGTAACGATATTTGAGTTTTTTATTCCAATTCTGTTTCAAATTTTTGTTTTTTTAAAAGGAATGTATCAAAAACCAATAAATCGCTGTTATTTATTATTTTCACAACAGTTTTCAACATGCGTTAAGTTTTTTATGAATGTATTCTGCATATGAATGCATTTCTTTTCTTTATAATAATTTTTAACAGTTAAGTTTTAAATGTTACACTGTATGAATCTTAAAAAATAATGCACATCAATTAAACGTCAGTTATACATGATAAACCCGATTTGTTTTATATTTAACATTATTAGGTATGCAATATTATTATGAATGAGTTCACTTTTTAAAGTTGATTATTCTTTATTGTTTCTGAAGCCCAAAAGTCAATTTCATATGTTGATCGTGTCCTCCGGTGATCAATTATAATCTTTTCTGCTGGAACCGTCCTCATGGTGTAAGGTAACGATATGGGACATAACATAACATCCGTGTTAAAATATATCAGTTTTGTTCTCTTAATAACAGTCTGAAAACTAAAAGTAGAAAACAGTTTTCACTGTTCAAAATTATTAGGGGACTTATTTTTAAGCAAAGCATTACTGTACGGAACAACAAATGATATATTTTTTTGGGTTAGTATGTTAAAGTGTAGAACATAATAAAATAACTTTAATATATCAAGTATCACCTTTAATCTCTAAAGAGGCAGAAATCTCAGAAATATCTCCATTTTAGAATTGCACAAGAAATCTTAAAAATGTCTCAAATTGAGCTCCGATTTGCAACATTGTAAGTCAATGTTATTGAACTACTCATACTGAACACATTTAGAATAACTTTTTATCAAAATGATCTTCCCCTCTAACTTGATCTTTGACTTCATAAATGAAACACAACTAAGAGAACCAGAAACATGATGTCCCGGCCTGGATCCCAGGGATTATACTTAATAACTAAACAAATAATGCAAATTAGTCTATAAATATTGGACACACAGTGGGGTTAAATGACCCAATTGCTTCATTTATCCATAAGCAGAAGAAACAGCAGTGTCCAATACTTACCCAACATTAGTTCAAATTAAGCATTTTTATAGTGTAGATAATCTTTACATTTACGTCTATTTCTCAATCTGCTTTTTACCCTTTTTTACCTATTCTGGCTCTCATCTAAATACGCTTCCCCTTCGAAGTTGTTTCGGTCTGAATCTGCCTATATTACAAAAAGAAGAAGCTTCTGTCTTCATGCACCCCTGATCATGCGGCTGACAGGCCTCCGGTGTGTCGGGACGGGCCGCTGGGCAGGCGCTGGAGTGGGCGTAATGAAACCCACGGACGGGTCAGTCCTATTCAGACGAGCTGGACTAGGACAAGAGAACTTCCATTAAACACACAACTGAGTCAGAGGTGACGGCTTTCAGACAGACATCAAGCATCAGCGCCTGGAAAGGGACCTTCTGTGTCTTGGGTATGCCAAACACCCCCACGCTGCCACATTTGGACACATTCACATTTAAACGAGACCATTACCGATTCATGAAAGGTGTAAGAAATGTATTTCCACTTACACTGTGTCTTAAGAAAACGCACATGGCAGGTTTCCAGCGACAGGTGTCAAGAATGTTTACATTTATGCAATCGACAATTTCATCCAGACCCATTTACATTTACATTTAGGCATTTAGCAGACGCTTTTATCCAAAGCGACTTACAATAGTCGAGGCTTTTGTAAGTCGCTTTCCTTCACAACATTTGAGGCTGACCCAACAAACGCCGACAAATGTGTTTTGTAGTGAATTAACCATAAAAGGGGGGTTGTTGAAATTACTTAATTTTGTCATTTAAAATTAAAAAAATGAATCATGAGAAAGAAAAAACATTTATTAATGTAAAACTGATGTTTTATCGATGTAAAATTATTTTTTAACATAATTAAGATAAACAAAATTAAGTAAGCCCAACCCCTCTTTTTTTAGTATGTCAAAGTACCTCTTTGACTTTGCATTTATTGGCGTATTTGCATGTAATTTACATAATTTGCTAGGCTGATTGACCTATGATTTGTTGAGCTGGATTCAGGACTGGCCTTGAAGACTGAATCATTCATTTCTTATTTCAATCTTGTTTTGTGCACACGACATTGTAAAAAAAGAGCTCTGCTCAGTTTAAATCGTAACGAAGAACAATTGTGCTTGGACACATTGTGCCCGGCAAGGTGCCCTCTCAGAGACACTGTTATGAAGGGATATTTCTGCCACTGGCTTCACTTTAGATTCATTTAGTATCTGTGCCGGTGACACGTGGCCTTTGTGGGATCAGGTTATCCATGTCACGAAAATGCCACTTGCCTCTTGTCCTAACACGTCTAAATGAGCAGCGGCCCAGAGTGCTCGGCGGTGGTTTGACAGATGGGCAAAGAGTGGAGTGGGGGTGAGGGCCACCCACCCGCCTGTCACAGCTGTCAAAGGGCTGCGCTCCAATCATCTTCAAATGACAACATGACCCGCCCCACATCTTAACTCTGAAAGGCTAATGAGAGCCCATGGGACACCTTTTCTTGTCCTCTTTTCAGGTGGCAGGGGCATTTGCATGAGTAGTGTGAATGGGTGGAAGAACAATGTGAGATATTGATCAGGTCACACACACACACAGCTAACGATGATGAACACGTTACATTTACAGTACCGGGCAAAAGTCTTCAGCAGGACGGCCTTTTAAACCCAAAATATTGTTTATTACATCATTAGAAGTAGTGTACCATATTGCAATACCATTATCTGGAAAAATCCTGTAGGATTTTGTGTTACAATAGCCAGTGCTCCACACCGAGATCTGGTACACAGAAGATAGGTGTTAATGTTTATAAGATGCTCTAAGACTTCCACCTGCAAGGCTACAGCACCTTAAGACGTCTCTTCACAGGTCTGAATTGGGAAATTCTCAAAAATAATGAGACATTTAATGTTTAGAAATGTCAACTCATATTTTTACATGACACACCACTGCAAATGATTTAAATACTGATCCCAATCATTAAACCAAAGTACTGACATGCGCGAGACTTAAACAGTACTGTATATACTGGATCACACTACTGTTTGTTTATGAGCACACCATATTAAACCGTATTAAAACATTCAACATCCATAATAAATACATACTAAAAAAAAATCTCTGAACGACCAGAAAGTGTTAGATGCCCTTGCGTTCATGGTGATGCATGGTTGATGGTTTGGATCCCAGTACCAGCAGACAATTGTCGAAGTGTCTTTGAGCAAGACACCTTACTTCTGTTTGTTCTGCAGTGATTATTGGCAACTGCATAAAACTTGTAAGCCACTTTGGATAAAAGCGTCTGCCAAATGAATAAATGTAAATAGAAAAATATTCCTATAACCAAAGAGTTCTTAGATCGCTTTTACTACCACGGAATTTTAAAACACAGAATGAGAGACTTTGAAGAATGTTGGACAGCCAAGTACTGTTCGGTTAAATCATTCATTGAAATGTCTTTCCCTGTGTTCACATCAAGATTCGGACCAACTCGATAGTAAGTAATTCATGAAAGAATTTTAATTGGTAAAACTATTTCTTTAACAAGTGGACTGTAAAACGTGTTGTTTAACAATTGCAAAGAACCACAGATATTTGAATTGACTCTTTATAAATACTAAACATTTGCAATGTCTAAAAACAGATCACCAAATACAGTCCTTTCAAACACATGTAGAAATCTCATCACGCAGCACGGTAACATCTTACAAATACTGACACCAGAGAGTCCATGTGAGCGTCACAGCTCGACACGCGTGAAACTGCACATTAGCATTTTAAAGAGACAGATTTAATCTCATTAAATCCAGATAGATTTCATTTCGCACCTTCAATGAAAAATCGCTGCATGCCAAAGTGTCGGCTAATGAAGCTTAACAGGCTTTTCATTACACAGAGTTATTAAAGGGCTAAACATCAGCGCTCCATCAAATGCAACACTGCAGGCCATAAAGAGGAACATTAGGATGGGATTTCACACCATAAGAGATCAAGCATAAAGATCTATATGTTCCCTCTGTCTGTCGTGTGTGAACTCAAACATGTACGTTCTGTTTTGGTAAAATCAGACAAATTAAAAAGAATTTATACATATAATGACGCTGACCGAAGAGTACAAATGGAAAATATACCCTTTTGTTATTTTGTGAATTAAGTTAATGCAGAGAGAGGCCGATCACGCTCAGGATCTTTCAGGATGGATGTCAGGGCCTCCAGAGCTTCGACAGTCACGACGAGATGACCGATGACTTCACTGCTGTCCTGAACATCCACAACTACAGCAAAGAAAAAGAAAAAGAGAGAAGACTTTTAATGAGTGGGCATCTCGTGTGTTCAGACAACGAATACAGGTAAAAAATATATGGCGACCTAAACCCCCACAAAAAAAATCTGTCATTTTTCATGAAATAGTTAAAAGGATTAATTAGAAGGACAGTTTATCTTTCGTGTAATGTTAGTAAAATAAATCTGATTAAATCTATTGGAATTCACAAAAAATATTAGGTGTATATAAAAAATATTTGTTAAATAATTATTTGTCCAGTAGAAAAACAGTTTGTTTGTTTTAGAGAAATGAATGGTTGGATTTTAAAGCCACTCTTTTAATATTTCGCACTGCAAAAAATATTTGATTGTTTTTTGAAAGATTAATATAACTTTTTTCATGTAGGAAACTACAAAACTTCTGCAACTGAAAGTCAGAAAGCACTTCAAAAAGTTCTGGAAGATCCCACTCACTGTTCAGACTGACATCCTTCATGTCCCTCTGTTTATCCAGGATATCGAGGATACGCAGGTGAGCCTCACCAACATCCTCACACTCCTCCTCCTGCTCGGCCACCTCGGGTGGATCACTCACTACTGTAAACTTTATACTGTGACATCAGAGAGACGGTCAGTGTTTTCCACTAGAAGGCTACCGTACAACACATACATACGGACGGACATTAAAGAAAAAGAATCTCACTGCTCAAGCTGTGTGTTCCGGCCCTCCAGCACTGCCCTCAGAGTCTGACGTCTGGATTGGTTATTTTTCATATCCACATGGATCGCTGTCAAAACAAATAGTGTACATTTAATTGTACGTTTATAACTGATGATTTAAAAGTTCCTACTTTGGTTTTTGGAGTTAACTACACGTTAATGTATGTCCAAGGTTAAAAAAATATTATCTAATAATATGCATTTAATATCACCTTACTTTTTAATTGATTCTCAATTATTTTTTCTCTGATTTATTTTTTTATTTTCTGATTGGTCAAAACAGTCAGCTGTGATTTTTTTACAGATTTTTTGTACTTTTGTGTTGCAATTTTGTACCTCGAAAAAATAAGAAAGACAAATGACTTTTTCAGAAACAACTCATTGTTTTCCAAGCCGGAAATGTACTAACAATAACTTTATATATAAGCGATATCACTATGCAGATTGGATAAGAAATAAATTGTAGAATTATTCAATGTTGAAAATATTTTTGACAGATAATATTTAAACTTTAAGTTATCAATTGTTATAAGAATTTACGTTTTGTTATTCTTTAAGAGTCTTACACACACAGACATGCACGCACACACACACACACACACACACACACACGTCAGTAACTGTACATGTTAATTGAATACGGTTCTTTACCATTGCTGAAGTTATAGGAGACACTTTGTCCAGGCAAAGGTTTTTTAAGTGACAGAGGGGTTTCGACTGAAGGCAGACCCAGGAAACAGTACTCCACAAACAGCCTGACGATTCCACTGTCTTCTGCCACTCTGGATCCCGGCTTTAAACTGAGAGACACAATCTCCACACGAATGCACTCGGCCTGCTGGTGAAGAAAAGCCTTACATAACCTCATCACAACAACAACACACACCATGTCTGAATCTACAGAGACTTCCATCAATTTTTGTATTCTGACAGAACAAACAAAAAAATAGGAAGAATGGATGTCAGACATACTTTTCTTTTGCACGGGAGACAGAAAAACCAAGTACAAGTTTTTTGTTAGTGACAAAGGTGTGAGACCACCTGAGTCTACATTCAGGTTAAAAGTTGAAATGTTTCTCAATATTTCAAACTTTTGATCTGGAAGCAAATTGCTAAATGTCTGAAATTAGTTTAATACACACAAACATAATTTAGCAAATATAATTGCCTTTTTTCCTGAAAACATTTACATTTTGTTCAATAAACATAGTTTTGAAATGATGACTTTGACTCAATATTGGAGAAAGAAGAGCCAAAAAGATCGCAGAATACACAGAGAATGCAAAAAGCATCTCAGGGTGAGACCTTAAGAAGACATTAAGAAAATGACAGGAAAACATTTCTGAAAATTCTAGACAAAATTTGACTACAATGAAATACAACATTTGTATTTTTTTGTAACAAAATTCTTATAAAGTCACCTTTGTTACATTTCAAAATGTTGATGCTTATCATTATTATAAGATGTAGAAAATTGATGTAAGCATAACTGGAACACTCCCAAAACTTTTAATCCTAAGTGTAATACAATTTTAGTTTTTTTCCCAAAACATTTCTTGAGAAATGTATAACTATATAAGATGTTTATAGTTCACAAAAGTACATTGAAGAACTGTGGCTTGCTGGCATGTTATTGTGTGTATATAAATAAATACAGTAAATAATTAACTGTTACTACTACAACTGGTAAATAATAATGTACAGTATATATAACAATTCATAGTTAAATATCACATCAAGAGAGGCTCTTTTGCCAATAAAATCGGCATGAGAGTTCCTCACTATGTCCTTGAGTCAAACACATAACCAACTTTAAAAACCCATCTGGATATTTGTAAAGCATAGTACACATTTTATTTGTTCTACACACCTGTGTTTTATTCTGTGTATTCTGAGCCGGCACGATGCAGTCATCACTATCCTCCTCTGGACCTACACAAAACAACAGACAATTACTTTATTATGCTTCCTAGAACATTTCTGTGCCAATTATTTTAAGCATAAAAATCCAGTTGTTTGCGCCGCTCTTATTGCACCATGTGGAAGTTGTTTTGTTTATATTCCTGCCATCTCGAGCGCACAGGAGCCGGTAGAGAGAGTTGTTAGACATTAAGACAGCCTTTTGGACAAGGTCAACACACATTAACATTTATGTTGTTTGCTGTCAGTAAGGATCAAATCAGGTTATTGACAACAGTGAATGCAATATTAATGATTCTCTATCGGTCAGACCTGATAAACAGTAAAAGTACTTTCTTCATATATACAACTGAATCCCATCACACAGCACTAAGCAATAGTTTACCAATATATTCATACAGTATGAAGCTCCAGAGAATACAAGTTCTGCTATAACACAAATAAAACACAAACACACTTTGCATTGTAGAAACACGTTTTGTTTCAGGCAATACTGAATAATGTGCATGCGGGTTCAATGATGTTTTATTCTGTGAGTTTAAAGTGTCATCATGGAAGACTTGTGATAGAGAATAAAGAGCACCTGTTAATGGATCCTGCAGGTCCTCAGAAATATCTGACTCATCTGATTGAGAGTTGGCTGCGATCAGCTGACCCTCAGAGAAATGAGACTCTTCCTCATCTTCATCTTCACTGACTGTGGTGGGCTCGACCACGCTGACCGTCTGAGGAACAGAACGAGGCATTGTGTAGATGTTAAGCTTTCAAATGGAAAAAGAAAGAAAAACTGATGTGCTGAATGTGCAGTACCTTCGGTACCGGAGTTACATGTAACCCTGTCTCTTCATCAGCATCAGCATCTTCATCATCAGTGGCTGGTGTAGTCTGCTCCATCTGGGGATTTTGATTTCATCTAAATACTTTATATACATTCTTAATTCACATAAAACAACTTAAATATAAGCAAAACCATACACATTCTTTGTTATATGTAGTCCATTTTTAAAACATTGTTTCTAAAATTACAGTTTAGTGTTGTAATTAAATAAATCTGTCAGCAAGACTATATTTCTTCAGAAATAGTAGAACATTAAAACTAGGGCAGTTGATATAGGCAAAATAAAATATACGTTATGTATATCTGTTTATCTGCATGCATATCTGTTAAGCAAATATTTTATATTTTGTGCAAATTAAATGACATATAAACATGACATTTAATGATATCCTTAAATCAATGCAAGATAATGAAATTAAATGAATGTGCACGTTCCACAGACGCACATTATGTAAACACAAACTTTTTAAATGGTAAAATGGTAACATTTAATAATTTTATTTTTTAATGGACAAACTATTAGATGAAAGTTTTTGTAAAGTGATTCTTAACTTTTGACTGGAAGTGTATTTACTGTTTACATATTACGTTTCAGGGGCAACAACTTAAGCAATAACTGTGTGTGGCAAACTTAACTGCTGAGTAGCTTTACTATAATTATGAACATAATTTATATTTTTTATTAAATAAAACAAATATCAAAATCTCTGATTGGTGCGTGGGCAGGATTTAACCGACGAATGGCCAATAAATAACTTGTTATCTTGTGCGCTTGAGTGTGCGTGTACTTATAAAAGCAGTGCAGAATTTACCTGTTTTTCCATCTCTGATACATTCATAAAAGAAACTCTTTTAGTGCTCGATTTTTTTAGCGTCCGCTGTCTGGGTTTGGGCATTGGGATCTACAATATTTAGAAAAAATGGGGTTACTGATTTGTCAATACAGAATACATAAGCAATAATAAACACAGTGTATAATAGGTAGGATGAAAAGGCCCGTATGATATATGCAAAGAATTAAAAATAGAATCCAGAATCCATACGTGAAAACTGAATTTGCTGTATCACACAGATTGGCATAAAAACGTTACAAGTTTACTATTTCTTAACAAGAAAGTAGCTCTGAACAGAACAACATCCACATGATATAACTGGGATTTTAAGGTGTTATCTTGTTCTGTGTTGAATTTGTTTGATCACTCGGTTGTTTCTTTTGAGAAACGCTGCACTGAAAATGAATTTGCGGAAAGTTGTAAAAATAAAAGTCCAGTTAACTCTGATATCCACATGAAACTGTAGTATACTATTTTATTTACTTTTATAAATTATATTCAATA
Organism: Triplophysa yarkandensis; assembly: GCA_033220385.1. Classification (NCBI taxonomy): domain Eukaryota; kingdom Metazoa; phylum Chordata; class Actinopteri; order Cypriniformes; family Nemacheilidae; genus Triplophysa; species Triplophysa yarkandensis. The sequence goes on along the minus strand of CM065677.1, from coordinate 3,900,533 downwards.
TATAAGTGAAATTAAATGCAAAATTAAAAGAATAACAGAAGATGTAAGATACCTGACAACATATTTGCCTTTCATTTGCGCACTATATTTATGTTTTTCTTTCCATATTCTGTTATATCTTGATATTTTATTATAGTTAATACTTTAGCATACCGCTAGTCATGATTATATTAACAGTACGGCCTATTTATTAAAATAGTACATTGCTGTGTGATTATTGAAGAGTGTTGCAGTAAATTTGACATCACCTCTGAAATGACCGGTTGAGGTAATACAGTATGATCTTTAGGAACCAGCGTCTCGCTCGGTTTTGCTTCTGTCTGTAATATGTGTCTCTCTTGGGTCTCTGGGATGGTAATTTTGGTCGGTTGTGTTGTGATGGCTGAGGATGAGGAAGGAAGGTAGGTGAACCTCCATTTTAGTGTCAGATTGATTTGGCCAGTGGGCAGTCCAGCGGGATCAGTGAGCTCAAACATACCTGAAAAACACAATCACAGAAAATTTCGTGGTATGAACATTTGTTCATAAATACACAATGATTTGCTGCTTAAGAGACGTCCCACTCTCAATAAAAAATTGTTTGCAAGACCGTCTTTCTTCTCACCGGTGATGGTTTTATCGAGGGTCAGTGGAGTGAGCGGTACTCTGGCTTTCCCCAAATACATCTGATCCTCCACATCTAAATCATCAAACACATAAAACAGGAGAACCGCTGACCTCAGGAACGCATCAAGATCAGAATTCATAGCCAAGGGAAAGACCATGTGATCTTCAAACTGAGGCTCATTGGTCGAGGATATAATTGGAGTATCATGGTCAGGGAAGTGGTAGAGTTTATAGATGACGTAGGGACAGGGTTGGGTATGTGGACCTCTGGACTTCAGATCACAGCAGGAGTGTACGGTGATGTTCAGCTCATTCAGGTCACCATCGCTCATTGAGGTAGAACTGGGGACAGGATCTGACAAACCCTGAAGAAGGAAATACATAGCAGATTCATTTAAAAAAAAGTGCATTTCAAGACAGTTGTATATATTTATATATCATTGAGTTTAATATATGTTCGTTATATGTTTAAAATATACAATAATGGGAAAACTGATGGAAACTTGCTTTGAAACAAACCATGTGCATCTATCATTTTTAACCCGTGCTGAGAACCAAAGACGAAAAACAGATTTCTGATTTAAAACAGCCCCGGTTAATGATGTCATGATAGATACACATAGATTCAGGAAGTAACCTATGTCCAATCTGTTGTTTCAGCTCACAGTTTCACTTTCAGTTTTGGTAACTCTAGTAATACCTGATTGTCCCTTGTGCTTGTGTTGAGATAACCAAGTGCTTTGACTTTCTCTCTATAAAGACGAATAGCTTGTTCCATAGGAACCCTCAGTTTAAGCCAGAACTCTAGAGTACCAAACACATGGATCTCATCTGTGACTCCTACAAACAGGAAAACACACTTTAATGTAGGTTCTGAGAATAGATTGTTGAGATAAGAAATGTGTGATAGTCCTTTAAATACTACTCGTATCTCAAAGAGTGATTAAATATGAGTACTCCACTTAAAAAATGACATTTACATATTAAGAATTTGACTAATGTGAGACCATTTTAAATAAGAGGTGAAAACCACCTAGTTGTCTGCTATGACTGCAAAAATGTACTAATGAATATTAAATAATGTTGTTTTTATTATGTACCATTTGAAGACCCACCAACTAACTGGACGGTGCCGTAAACCTTTCCATCTTGCTCCAGCAGCTGATTTAACCTGAGCTGTCCGGCAGCAACCGTAGAGAAGCTTAAACCCTCAGCATGCTGAATCTCAATGGTGACAGAGCTGCTGTGGAGATAGTTCAAGAAGAGCTCATCCACTTTTACTATGTACTGAGATGTGAAGTCATATGCCGGACGGGCACCTCTGACCACAGCTGTGGATTGTAGCTCAAAGTCATAGAATGCGTATGTGCAGAAAGTGGACGGGTCTTTGTCCTTCAAACACTCTATAGCTTCATGCGAGAACTCGGCTCGTCCCAGGTGGATTTCCAGAAGGTTTTCTCCTCGAGCTAGACTGAGACTTTCATCAAACTCATCTGTAAGATTATCATCTGGCAGGTCGGGTTTAAAAACATGGCTCTTAGTTCCATAGGCAATATCTTTCAGCTGGGCTGCATGGACACACATAAACTTGGATATTTAATGTATGCAATGTTATGTAATCTTATGAGGATAAAATTTGGATGCAGTTATACCTTCAAGCTTCTTTATCTTGGCAGCTCTTATGTCCAGAAGCTGAGCAAGTTTCTCTGTTTTCAACTCATTTTCAAGCTTTAGATCTTCCATTTTACGAGTGACTAGGTCAACCTCAGCCTACAACAGAACAAACACAAAATAAACAAATAATTGATTGAAGATTATTTTTATAAAAGAAACGTGTTTTGTCCAGAAATTCTGATGAAGATCAGTAAGGATTTTAGAGGAACTACCTGATAGTCTTTGTTGATCCTGTGCTGGATGATTAGCATGTTCCTGGTCTTCTCCAGCTCTTGGATGGTCTCAGCATGAGTTGCCTGAAGATGTTTTAGAGAACGCTCAACATCCTCCTTCACATCCTCCTCAACCCTCTCCAGAAAACCCAGATCTCCACTCTTCTGACTCTTACGAACCTGCGCAAAGAACACCAAACAGAGTACATAATGTGACCTATCTTGATGTTTTCTGAAAATTTCCATTTCTTATATTTACCTTAATGAGCATTAACGCTTCACTGAGTTCTGCAGAATCTATTTCACTTTCCTGTAGAAATAAATGTCACAATCATTCTCCAAAAATGTGGTTTGTTCTTTTTATAAAATAAGCCTTTAATGCAACTTTTCAAATTAAAGAGACACAGACGTTATTTTATGGCAGAAATGAGAAACCTATAAATTAGGACTTTAACCAAGTTTTATGATTACATTTTTATTTTGTAGCAGCTATAGGCAATGCATTCATTCACCTTTGTAAAAAACTTCATGCGATCCTTGATTTCATCCAGCTGTTGCTTCTGCTCAAGGTAACGTAGCTGAAGTTCTTTATTTTCCTCTGTAATTTTTTCACTCAAATCTTTAGTCAAAAATAAAATACAGTATATTAAATGACAGTGAATATCAAAACCCCAGTTTTGAGCCGATTTGCTGTTGTGAGTGTGATACTGCACCTCTCTCTGCTTTGATCTTATCCAGGATCTGGTTTTTATCTTGGAGGTCAGATTTCAGCGCCATTTCCAGCTGAGCGATCTGAAGTTTGAGCTGCTGTTCCCTCGTCTTCCACTTCTGCTCCAGACTCACATCAAATGCACTTAAACAAAACACAGAACACAAAGATGTGACCAGAGTCAACTAAATACTGACGCCATTAAATACACTATATTTTTTAAGAGTCCTGTTTCCTTTAAAATACCACAATATTGAAAATATTGATATTAATGCTTATTTGAGCAAATTTTAAATATTAATATATATACATACACATGTATTTATTTATATTTGAACTTCTTCCTACTAACCTTTTCATGAACTTATCACAGTTTTCCTTGAGCAGGTCTCGCTCCTTTTCTAAGTCTTGGATTCGATCTTGTAACTGTGTTTGGGTTGTTGAATAATTTTGTTTTTAAATAGTTATTTATTTTGAACATTTAAAGGTACAATTGTACTGTGTATGCAATACAATATTTTATATATACATATGTACGTATGTATGTATTTGTGTATGTTAATGCACCTCATGAACATGTCTCTGGTCCAGAGCTCTGGACTGAATTTGTGTTTCCAGCTCTAAAGTCTTCAATCTCTCTTCTTTCAGCTGTTTACTGACTTCATCCACCTTCAGCAGAGCTGCATCATGACTGGCCTTCAGCATCTTAAGACTCTACAACACAAAGAGAGAATGTGCATCCAAACACCAGAAGAGGGAGCAAATACCAAACCCTCAGCATCTGAGCATCACATTAGAGCAGGACACTCACAAGTTTTGTTTTGTTAGTTTTAAATGGTAGAAACAAATAGTCTTGGAACAGCCACCAGCAAGAAAATTGTGTTTCAGAGATTTAGCCATGACAAAGTGACAAAGATTTGCAGAATAATTAAAAGGGCATATGCATTTTAGTCAATAAGCTAAGAGTAAGCTGAAATTTTTTTGCTGGGAATTATATTACTCCAGACGAATATAAAATCAGTAAATGTTTAAAGATAAACATTTGGAAATATGTATTTTGTTTAATTCTAGTGGTGGGTAGCTCTTAATTTTCTAAATTCTAAAGGAACATCATACTAAGCAAATTTGAAATCTACATAAATGTAATAGAGCAACTACAATAATAGTTTCAGTTATTAAATAAACATCAAGTGTTGCTCTATAATACCAAGAGATCTCTGGAATCTGATGTTTTTTGTACCTCTTGTTGCTGCAGAAATCTGCCTTCCAGCACCGTGAGTGTGTTTCCCTTCTCACCCAACAGCTTCTGGAGTTTGATCATCTCCACATTATCCTTTATAGTCAACCTAGGGGACCGGTTTTATTAATCCATTCTAATAACCTTCATTCAGACACAATAACATTATTATCATATCATTTATTACAAATCAGCACCTCTGTCCACTGGCCTGATGTTCTCTCATCTGGAGCAGTGATTCCTCATACTCCCTCTCTTTTCTCCTAAGCTGATCCCGCAACATCTCAGCTGATCTCTCCATCTCTTCCATCTGAGCTCGCTGGCTCTCCAACACATCCTCCCTGTGATCAGTGCAACAGTTACATACATGTAACTCTTTTGAATAGTGTTGAGATTGTATCTGGGGGTCGTACTCACAGGTTGCATATTTCTGCACGGGCCTCGTCCAGCAGACTGTGACCGTAGCGTGGTAACAACCCTTGAGGTGGTTTTGCACTCGTGTCCCCTTCAACCATCCTGATACCTTCCACATTACAAAACAAAAACATCACTTCGATAAAAAGCGTCTCCTTGAGAATTAAACAAATAAAGAATAGAACAAAATAATGCACCTGCTCTCGGAGTGTGCGGTCTTGATGATGTCATAGGCACATCGTCTCGGAGCCTCCGCAGGCCGGAATTAACGCGCGGTTGGATGTGGCTATAGGGAGTCTGTCTGCGGGATTGGAGCTGCACCTGCTGCTTGGCTGTCAGCAGACGGCGTCTCAGACCTTCGTTCTGTTTCTCCAGCTCTTGGACCTTCTCCTGCAGCTCCTCGATCATCTCCTCCATCTCGACATCACGGCCGCCCGCGACGCGACTCCCCGTGGACGCCCGCTCTGCCAGCTTACGGTCCTTCACCAGACGGATCAGCTTGGTGGCCATTCTGGAACACGGGAAACACACTTTAAAAAGCGAAACGCCCTTTGGGTTTGGATACTATAAATGACACAACAAAACCTCTCGGATCAACAGAAACGATGTGCAGACATATGAAACGCGAGGAGACCTGCGGATCTTGTCTTCTTGTCTGCATGTGTGCTGTTTGAGTGCGAGGTTTTCCTCCTGCGTGCGTAAATATCTGTCCTCCAGTTCATCTCTGCCGAGCTTGGACACATTCTGTCTCTCTCTGGCATTCCGGGACAGCAGGGACTCTACAAAACAAAGGGTCACACATGGGTCACCATGGGGTCATCGCATGTTCCAGAACCTGCTGGGATGTTCTCCGGACCTGGTAGTGTGGCACCATTGGGGTGAAGAGGAATGTCCTTGACAGGAAAATCCCCGGCCGTCTCATCATGGGCGAACATCATTTCCTCTGAAAGCATCGAAGAGGAACTTATTCTGCATTCAGAACATGCTTGTGATCAGTCTGTTTCCATGGCAACCTTAGAAAAGTGAATTAACACCAAATTAAACATTTCAACATTTAAAGTCGCTTTAAAAGACACATTATTGTATATTATTATAGTTTATATTCACATAACCAGAAATAAACTCACAATACAACATCTCACCGCCTCAGAAGCGTCACACACGCAGCAGAGCGACCGTTACTAACAACAACTATCCACTTCCGCTTTCATGCTGCGGTTTCCGGTCCACCGCGACGGGAAATGTAGTTTTTATTTTAGTAAGGATGTAGTTTTACAAGCACACACATTCAACAACATAATGTACATTACGTTTTAATTACGTGGAATTAAAAATAAAAAAACGTTAAAATGTTTTAAATGAATGTTTTAAAAATCATGTTTTTATTTTTAATATATTATCGAACATCTTCTTACACAAGCACACATATTCAACAACATAGTGTACATTGCGTTTTAATTACGTGGAATTAAAATTAAAAAACGTTAAAATGTTTTAAATCAATGTTTTAAAATCATATTTTTATTTTTAATATATTATCTAAAGTTGTCTAAACCCAAGCTCGCGTAATCATGCGTTACGTCACAGAAAACAAAGCACAAAGTGGGCGGGGCTTCCACGTACGTACGCCGGGGGGATTCTCGATCGCGGTTACGTCACAGCCCGCGCGCGAGCCCGCGTTGTGCGCGCGGCCGCACGCCGTTTGCGTAACTCCGGGCGGCCGGAGCGAGCTGTCAATCATCGGGCATTTAAACGTACAGAACCGCTCGTGCTGTCATGACGTAGCTCGGTCGGTTTTTATCGTCGCGTTTTACGAACGACCGAGGGCCAAAGTGACGATAAATCCCCCAAAATGAGTGACGACGAGGAATGTCGCAGTAAATTCGAAGATCTGTGTCGAGATCTGAACATGGATGAAGGGTCCAGGAACAGCGCGTGGACGAGTTACGAAAACATACACAAAAATTACACCCTCGAGGTATTGTGCACATTTAGGCCTCATATGTTTATTATACACACTGAGTTGTGTTGTTTTTGTGTGTTGTTAGTCTTTGAGTTGTGTGTGTGTGCTGCGCGTACGAGCGAGCGACCGTTGGAAGTGCGCATATAGGTGTGACGTGAGGGGCGAGTGACGTCACGTGTGTGAAACGTCATCGGTGGTGTCATTTGAATGACAACTGATAATAACACAATCATTTGAATTATAGAAGTGTTATGCATGCGTTATTTTGTTTTTATTTGCTTTGTAAAGTGTTTTTTCTCTATTATGTACATGCACACAACCCAACTGTGTGATCTTGAAGATTTATAGCACAATAATTCATGTTCTTTTGCTCTCTCTCTTGCAGGGTAGTGAGCTGCACTGGTTGGCATGTGCCCTGTACGTGGCATGTAGGACATCCGTGCCCACGGTTGGTAAAGGCACAGCGGAGGGCAACTATGTGTCTCTGACCAGAATCCTCCAATCCTCCAGACAGAGGTTAGTTAAGTTTAGGTTAACTTTAACATAGTTATGTCGTATGGACGACGCAACGAGCTGTGACCTCAGAGAGCTGCAACACTTCTACTAAGAAATGTTTACCGTCCGGTTTAATTTTGTGATTAATAAATACATTTACATTTACATTTAGTCATTTAGCAGACGCTTTTATCCAAAGCGACTTACAATAGTCGAGGAGACAATGAAGCGGTAAATAGCCGATACAACAATAGGTGAACAAGTGCTCGACAATGCTACCGAGTTACACAGAGAGAGAAGTTACAAAAGTTTTTTTTTTTTTTAGAAAAGAAGTGAGTTAGTGAGTTAGGTGTAGATATTAAAATCATAAGCATGATGTGAAGAGGTTCCAAGATCCTTTTGAGCATCTTCTGCTACTTTCTTGATTATGAAGAGGTTTGATTCAACCAGTATTTGTAATTATTGCATTAAATCATGAGATTGCAGATGAATTTCATTTTCAGTAAGTTTCTGTTATTGTGATCCTATTGTTTCTAATCTCAATTGTGATGAACAGATATTTTGTCATGTAAGTGCTAAGTCTTTTTTTCCCTTTCAGCTTGATCGAGTTTTTTAATAAAATGAAGAAATGGCAGGATATGGCCCACCTGCCCAAGGAGTTTCAGCAAAGCACCGAGAAACTCGAGAGAAACTTCACCGTAACGGCTGTCATCTTTAAGAAATATGTGCCTATTTTCAAAGACATCTTTAAGACGCCCACTGAAGAATTACCCAGAACGCACAGGGGCAGGAAGCAGAAGTACTTGAACTCAATTCTTTCACGATAAGAATGCATTATTATATAGTTTGTGTTATCCACACCTGTCGTATATCATCTCAGGATACTTTAGGCCGCAAAGCTCAAGTACACATATTACACGCACATTACAATACTCTTTTATAAATAAGAGAACTTGTGCATGGTTAAACATTGCAAAAAAAACTTTAACATACAACATATGTAAGCATATAAGAAACATTATATTGTTTTGTTTATAAAAGTGTTAGGATGATTTATATTTCGTTTTATTTCAGACGGCATCCATGCACCGTCACTGAGGTTTTCAACTTCTGCTGGGTCCTGTTTGTACATGCTAAAGGTAACTATACGAAAGTTATAACCGTTCATCGTAGCCTTTATTTCATATCCGCCGATATTTTAATGCAAGGGAATGTTTCTGAACTTGCTGACCTTAGGGCAATGGTTGACTTGAAGGTTCCTACCACTGTAATACATTAAAGTAATTTTAATAAAGTTCAGCTTCTAATTGGATAAAAAAAACTAAACACTAACTAGTTTCAGTCTCAATTTAAAGGGCAATACTTTAAATAGGTAATACTTTAATTTAGAACAGTATCTGTTGTTCTATTTCTGCATAAATTACTTGTAATTGGCAAAAAATAGATACATTTTTCTTTGAACTTAACCTCCAGGTTTAACACCATAGCCAGGTTATTAAAACCGATATTATTTTGTGCTCACAGTATTTCGTTTGTGAATGTCGGGATAAGACCGTGCATGCTTTCGTCAGTGATTATTATGAATAAGGTTTTAGCACAAGAGACAGAAGACATCGAGCTAGGGGAGGCAGAACAAAGTTTAATAGGTTTGTTCATTATATACACGCTGCCAAGAGTCTCATAAGCCATGCCGTGTCAAACATAAATACACGCTATGATTGGCTAGGCATGCAGAGAGCTTGATCATGTGATCATGTGCCCATTATTTGGGCTTGTGCATGCACGTTTGATTCAGTCAAGGCCACTGGGGACACAGCCAGCAGATTATCCTCGATACGATGAGTATTTGCTCACTTCTGCTGTTTGTTTCAGGGTGAATTTTGGTTTGATTTGTTTTGTTTTTGTGTGCACTGTTGATCTAACAGTACTTTATTATCAATAAAATGTAGCGATGTGTCGATGGATTTGGAACATTTGAGTAAGTATTTGCAGAAGTTCATCAACAAACATGTTCATATTTATTAAACTATGAAAATAATTTGTAAAATAAAAAACACTACACTAAACCACAGATATAATGGTGTATGGGTGGTTGCTAGATCATTGCTGGGCAGTTGCTAGGGTGTTATGATTGATTGCTAGGTGGTCCATCACTAGTTAAAGGTCCTATACCAGGCAATAATAGGACTGAACATACACGGAAAAAGATTTTATTAATAACCAATGACAAAAGACTTTTTTTCCAACCCAAAAGCTAAATTTAAATATTATGAAATATCTTGGGGGGGGGAAATCTACCAATTTGGTTTGTTAAAATTGTACTTATTCTGTTTGAGTAATTTTAGTTAAATAAGTCATGATGTAAATCCAACTTTATTTTACTTACTCATTTTGTGTAGGCTAAATACATTTTTTATTTTTTTTACAGATAAATAAACTTGCCAGTTGATCTGTAGCTGAATCTGACTGCAAACATATAGTTTTTTTTCTAATCTTGTTTAATTGGAACGTAATTTTTTCAGCATATGGGCTTCCTATAAGTACATAATGTTAAACTGATTTATTCAACTTTTTCCTTTTTTTTAAATGTCTGAATGTATTTTTAAACACACTAGCAATACCGTGTTTTCCCAAGCTTCACTGATTACAAAAGTCAAAGCTTTAATAAAGCAGAGATCACAAGGACATCATTTCTTCATGTATGTGTAACGTGCGTCACTTACCCTAGCAACAGCCCAGATGACAAGTTAAGACTTGTCTGTCTGTGAGCGAGCTCAGTGAGGCTGATCTGTCTCACTTTACATCATGTGCTGCTGAAAAATCCTTCATTCTGCAGCTCTTTATGCAAACATACTCCCTGATTGTCACCGAGACATTAAAAGAGAAATTCCATGTAAGTACAAAATATACATTATTCGACGTGTATTTATGCGCGACAGCATTCTTAGAAAACTGTCTTTCTTTTAAAGCTTGAGCAAGTTGGTTGGACTATTCTTTCTTTCTTGATCTCCCAATTAGAAGGTAGAGGATTAAGTGGTGAAAATCAAAGGCCTTGTGGTTTGGTTTCACTCTTACACATCGCATGACTTTATCGCATCTTTAATTCTGCCAGTCAAGTCCACTTATCATCTTGGAAAAATGCAGATTTTGAGGAATTTTGTGGGTTTTCTGTATAAACAATATATTGTTGTTAAGCTGCTTTGATGCAATGTATTTTGTCTAAAGCGCTATATAAATAAAGGTGACATTGACATAAATTCTATGGTTCTAGGCCATAAAAAGGAATTCCCTTGTTCCACTGAAATAAACGAGAAACGATAAATCTTAACGCTGTGGACGGACAGCTTAATTCCATTTTTGCAGACTTTTCCTGTTGTTAAAGTAGCTGAAGCAGGGCCGGCGGCCTGTCACCATGATTGACGTGGTTTTGAGTGTTTTTCTGCTGAAAACAATTGTTTCAGTTTTCTGTGACAGTTTCAGGAACGTGTTCTAACCTAACTACCCAAACAAAATCACACATGTTATGGGAGTAAAAATATACTCATTCATCCGTATTAACATTATCAGCTGCTTATATTTCGCATGTCAATGAATAGGCCCATAACTTAACCTGAATGTTTGTGTCGAACAGAAATGGCGATACCAGGTTATTATTGGTCACAGATGACTTTCTTTTACTTTCTTTCTATAGGAAACTTCCCGATGATCAGTGATGATCTGGTGAATTCGTATCATCTTCTCTTGTGTGCTCTGGATCTGGTTTACTGTAACGCCCTCCTGAGTTCAAGTCGTAGGGATCTGATCAACCCCGCCTTTAAAGGTGCCAACACATCCTTCATAAAACCCTGAACTAACCGCATCTTCAGTCCAGACAGTGTGAGATGACTGAGTGTCTGTGTGTGTTCGTCCTCAGCACTGCCGGAGGATTTCAGCAGTAAGGATTATAAGCCAGGCCCGGGTTCATTATGTTTCATAGAGCAGTTGTGTGAACTTCATGATGGTCTGGTGCTGGAGGCCAAAGGGGTAAAGGAACACTTCTGGAAGCCCTTTATTAAAAAACTCTTTGAACGCAAGGTAATGCAAATATACATCGATAGAATTGATGTACATCTTACAATATTATTCAAGTTTTTCTTCTTACTTTTCTTTAATAATTTCTTAATTCAATATTTTAAATAGGAAATTAACTCTTAAATCTTCTATTTAAAATTTCCCGGGGAAATATCCCCCACTTCAATATTTAAAATGGTGCCAGGTTCATTTTATGTTGCGTAAAATGTATCGTAATATTCACAGTTTTATACATCTTTGTGATTCTTTTTCATGTTAACAGATTTTAAAAGGGAAAGAAGACACGCTGACGGGATTGTTGGAATCAGTGAATTTCAGTGACAGTGTGTAAGTTGTTTGCATTAAATACACCCAACCTAAAGATCTTTACATTGATCTCTTAAGTCTCTTGGTTTTTTGCTCCTTACTTCCAGCTCATCTCTGAACCGAGTGTATGAGGAACACGTGTTATCATCTGGTTCCCTGGATGAAAAAATATTTCTAGGAGAGGCAGCCAGAGAAGACATTGGAACCCCCGGACCCTGTTTGTGTGAGGGGATAGAGAACCAGGAGCGACCTGCTGACACCCTCCAGAGCTCTCTGACAGTATGTATAACCTTAAAACAAACAAGATACATTTCAATTGAACTTTACATCTATTAGCTTTTATAAATTAAAGTAATACTACATGATGTTTTGCGTGTGTTTCCTAGGCATCTTCTCTGAGAGTTTCCACTCCTCTCACGGGAAGGAGGTACATTCTGGACAGAAGCATTGGTACACCTGTTTCCACGGCGATGCAAAGTGTGGGCCGACTGCACACTCTGTTAACAGGTTTTAAATACAGGCCCAGCGTAAGACTCATGGATACATTCAGGTAATCACAAACCAGTTTCCTCTCTGTTACAAACTACTCTACACATACATATATTAACAAACCTTTGAATTGCAATAACTGCCATCACAATTCTCTAGAAATTCTGTCATCACTGCACTGCCTACACAATTCTCTAGCATCACTGCCATCACAATTCTCTAGAATCAGTGTCATCACAGTTCACTGTCATTACAATTCTCTAGAATCAGTGTCATCAAAGTTCACTGTCATCACAATTCTCTAGAATCACTATCACAATTCTCTAGAATCAGTGTCATCAAAGTTCACTGTCATCACAATTCTCTAGAATCAGTGTCATCACAGTTCACTGTCATCACAATTCTCTAGAATCAGTGTAATCAAAGTTCACTGTCATCACAATTCTCTAGAATCACTATCACAATTCTCTAGAATCAGTGTCATCAAAGTTCACTGTCATCACAATTCTCTAGAATCAGTGTCATCAAAGTTCACTGTCATCACAATTCTCTAGAATCAGTGTCATCACAGTTCACTGTCATCACAATTCTCTAGAATCAGTGTCATCACAGTTCACTGTCATCACAATTCTCTAGAATCAGTGTAATCAAAGTTCACTGTCATCACAATTCTCTAGAATCACTATCACAATTCTCTAGAATCAGTGTCATCAAAGTTCACTGTCATCACAATTCTCTAGAATCAGTGTCATCAAAGTTCACTGTCATCACAATTCTCTAGAATCAGTGTCATCACAGTTCACTGTCATCACAATTCTCTAGAATCAGTGTCATCAAAGTTCACTGTCATCACAATTCTCTAGAATCAGTGTCATCACAGTTCACTGTCATCACAATTCTCTAGAATCAGTGTCATCAAAGTTCACTGTCATCACAATTCTCTAGAATCACTATCACAATTCTCTAGAATCAGTGTCATCAAAGTTCACTGTCATCACAATTCTCTAGAATCAGTGTCATCACAGTTCACTGTCATCACAATTCTCTAGTATCACTGCCTTCAAAATTTTCTAGAATCCGTGTCATCACAGTTCACTGTCATCACAATTCTCTAGAATCACTGTCATCACAATTCTCTAGTATCACTGCCTTCAAAATTTTCTAGAATCAGTCTCATCACAGTTCACTGTCATCACAATTCTCTAGAATCACTGTCATCACAATTCTCTAGAATCCGTGTCATCACAGTTCACTGTCATCACAATTCTCTAGAATCACTGCCTTCACAATTCTCTAGAATAACTGTCAACAACTCTCTAGAATGTGTGTCATCACAGTTCACTGTCATCCCAATTCTCTAGAATCAGTGTCAACACAGTTCACTGTCATCACAATTCTCTAAAAATCAATGCCTTAACAATTCTCTAGAATCAATGTCATCACAGTTCACTGTCATCACAATTCTCTAGAATCACTGCCTTCACAATTCTCTAGAATCACTGTCATCACAATTCTCTAGAATCACTGCCATCACAATTCTCTAGAATCACTGTCATCACAATTCTCTAGAATCACTGCCTTCACAATTCACTGTCATCACAATTCTCTAGAATAACTGTCCTCACAATTCTCTAGAATCTTTGTCATCACAGTTCACTGTCATCACAATTCTCTAGAATCACTGTCATCACAATTCTCTAGAATCAGTGTCATCACAGTTCACTGTCATCACAATTCTCTAGAATCTGTGTCATCACAGTTCCCTGTCATCACAATTCTCTAGTATCACTGCCTTCACAATTTTCTAGAAACACTGCCTTCACAATTCTCTAGAATAACTGTCCTCACAATTCTCTAGAATCAGTGTCATCACAGTTCCCTGTCATCACAATTCTCTAGAATCAACGCCTTCACAATTCTCTAGAATCAGTGTCATCACAGTTCCCTGTCATCACAATTCTCTAGAATCAACGCCTTCACAATTCTCTAGAATCAGTGTCATCACAGTTCACTGCTATTACAATTCTCTAGAATCACTGCCTTCACAATTCACTGTCATCACAATTATGTAGAGTCACTGTAATTAGAATTATTTAAGATTGCAGTAGTCACAATTAAATAACTACCATCAAATTTCTGTAGAATCACTGCCATAACAACTCTCTAGAATCAGTCTAATTACAATTTGCTAAAATCATAGTCATCAAAATCCACTGACATTACAATTCTGTATGTTCACAGCTGTAACCATTTACTGTTTTGTAGTAAAGGATTGTAGTAAAATGTGAATTCTATGATGCACTACACTTTGTAATAAAGATTAACTGATGTTTTTTTTACTAAACTATAAATTTAGATCTTGTGGAAAAGATCCCAGTGAGTCTATAGCAACCAGACTGAAGGAGATGTCAGAGACCTTTCTTCAGAATTATGAAGGAAAAGGCGAAGATAACAAGAGTTTGGCAAGAGGTTTGCAAGTGTGACTTTTTATCTATTTTTTTCCTTAAAACTGATCAGACACTTATGTCTATTTTTGGTCATATATTGCAGATATTGCAGTGAAGTACTTTTGTCTGGCTGAAGCTCTATATTACAAATCACTAGAATCAATTATCAACCAGGAGAAGAAACGGCTGGGAGACGTGGATCTGTCTGTAGGTTACAAATTCTAAGACAAACATCTTAGACATCTTAAAGATATAGTTCACCCCGAAAAAAACTTTTGAAGATATTTTGAAGAAAGATGTTTGCAAAACCGCGCAAGCACCCATTTACTTTGATTGAATAGAAACAAAACCAGCATGTGAATGGTCTTTTAAATATCTTCCTTTGTGTTCTCCGTAAGAAAATCCTGCAGCTTCGAAATGCAAAAACGTAATGACTCTGACGAACATGTTTTGTAATAAAATGAGCAGCGATTGGAATCAGTTGTTTATGTATATTCAACATAACATTGTGTGTCTCAGGGTATTTTAAAGCAGGATGTGTTTCACCGCTCGCTGATCGCCTGCTGTCTGGAGATCGTCATCTTCTCATATCGCCCACCAGGAGAGTTCCCACGAGTCTTGAAGATCTTTGACCTTCCCGCTTATCACTTTTACAAGGTAAACAAAAACAGAACGAGACAATTGAAGTATAAAATTGCATTAGATCCATGTGTGTGTTAAATGAACCATTATTTGTTATTATTAAAAAGGTTATCGAAGTGCTGGTCCGCGCAGAGGAGGGTCTGTTCCGGGAAGTGGTCAAACATCTTAATCATGTAGAGGAGCAGGTACTGGAATGTTTGGCATGGAAATCAAATTCTCCACTGTGGGACAGTATCCGGGAGGCCAAGAACTGCGTTCCTACCTGCCAGGAGGTCAGAAGAATACAAGTGCTAATGACCACATACATCATAAGTGTTGTCTGGATAAACACATATTTTCCATTAAATAATCTTGCTATGGTAAACGTGTCAAGCGTTGTTATGCATGACAGGTCATTCCTGCTCAACACCTGGAAGACAATTCAGAAAACAAGACTCCCCAAAAGAGTGAATTCAGTGCTAACATCCCATCAGCAGGGAAAGGTAAAAAACTCAACACAAAGAAATACCGACGTTGTGTTCTTACCTTTGAGTTGCTTCTGAACATTTTCAATTAAACACAGATAAAAATGTTTAAAGGAACGCTTATAATGCCCAACAATTTTGGGGCACCATCGACTACCATGATAGGAAAAGGGGTTTTATATTTTTGCTCTGTTGAACACAAAATACGATATTTTAAAGAATGTAGGAAAGCAACAAGTTCTAGGGTTATATTGACTACAATTTTCATTTTTCCTACTATGGTAGTTAACCGTTTGGTTACAGGCATATGTATCTATGTGTTCAACCAAAAAAATAATTTGTACAAAAAGGGAATGAGTTATTCATTTATAACCCTTTAATATCCACAGCTTCTTGTCTTTACTTGTGTATATTCAAGTTTCCACAAAGTCTTTGTTTTAAGTCTATTCTGTCATTTGTTTTAGCACCAGGTGTAACTCCGTCCCCCACCTCCCTCCATGAGCGCTACAGTTCGCCCCCTACAGGGATGGCGCGACGACGACTGTTCATCGACGGAGAGACGACCTCTGATCCGGCTCAACCTGTCAAACAGGCTCAGACCACTCTGGTCACCACCATCCCAGCCGGACAGACTGTGGTCACCATGGCAACAGCTACTGTCACAGCAAACAATGGCCAGACCGTGACAATACCTGTTCAAGGTGCTTTAAATCATATGGACTCTTTTTGTACTTATGGTCCAGATCCTTGACACACATTATATTTAGCTTTTATCCAAGGTGACTTTAACATCAAGTTCAGAAAAAAGCAATCATTACAGTATTTTATCATTTTTATGCTTAATAGAAAAGTGTTTTTCATGGGTCAGGTGTGTTATAGAGTTTCTTAAAGAGTTTGCCAAACCGATCCAGCAAAGCGGCATGAGAGTGATTTCTTACCTTTTCGGGACGGCACTCCTAAACAAAGTTTTAGATTATTTTGTTCCTTCTGAATAATGTTTCGTATTGAACTATATATAGAGAGTTTATTTATTAAAGTTTTTTTGTAGGTATAGCCAATGAGAGTGGTGGCATCACATTCATTCCAGTGCAAGTGAGTGTGACGGGTCAGAGTGGGGGGTCTCTGCCCACCCTCAGTGCCCAGTCTCTGACAGGCACCCTGACCACCCAACAGCTAACCACCACGTCCGCCGGTACCGTCTCCAACACCTCCACTCCTGCCAAACAGGACAGAAAAAGCTCTCAGCAAGGCACGCCCACCAACCGTGCACAGAAAACCGGGTCACTTTGTCTGTTCTTCCGCAAGGTACAAACATCATCCATGCTTATATCTATGTTGCATAAATTTCTTTAGCAGAAAAATGAAGATGTCTACTCCATCAGGTGTATCACCTGGCTAGTGTGCGTCTCAGAGACCTGTGTGTTAAACTGGACATCAGTACAGACCTGCGCGGGAAGATCTGGACGTGTTTCGAGTATTCACTTGTTCACTGCACGGATCTCATGATGGACCGCCATCTGGACCAGCTGCTCATGTGCGCCGTCTACGTCATGACTAAGGTGCAGTTTCCAGGTTAATGTGCATGCGGGCATGCAGATGTTTTAAGATGTTTGTTATGATGTCATAATGTGTAGTTAAGAAGTATTCTGGATGTTGTTCAGGTCACTAAAGAAGACAAGTCCTTTCAGAACATCATGAAGTGCTACAGATCTCAACCTCAAGCCAAAAGCAGTGTAAGATTTCACAGGTGGTGGGGATGAAGATGATGATACTGATGTAAATGATGACATTAATGGATGTGATGATGTCATCTCAGGTGTACAGGAGCGTGTTGATCACAGCGAGAAAGAGACGTCACTCAGGGAACACTGAAAACCTTCTCAGACAGAGCTCACCCACACAAGAACAAGGTAACACAGATTTACATCTGAACAGAGCTTAAAAGTTAACTAATGGATAACAGTAAATAATTTATAACAGGCTTCCGTGCATGTATATAAAGGTCACATGGCCATGTGTTTTCTGTTTGTGTGTTTAGAAAAACTTTTTTCTCTGGTTTACAGCAAGCGGTGAGTGCAGTCCTGTATCCATGCGATCCAGCAGCACCCTTCCTATTCCTCAGCCCAGCAGCGCTCCATCTACCCCCACCCGAGCTCTCTGTGTCCCAGACCAAGAGGAAGAGAGAGGAGACCTTATCCGTTTCTACAACAACGTTTACATCAAACAGATCAAACAGTTCGCTCTGAAATACTCTGGCAGCTCACCCAAAAACGGGGTAACTGCAACTATTCACCTTACCCCTCAGCTGATTTTTACAATATGCGATGTGCCTTATTTAATATTTTATATACAAAATACTTTTGTTGCAACCACCAAGTCTGTTGTGGTCATCTTATTCTCTAGGTGTCGCAAATGTATCTAAATGCTTTTGAAAAATGTTTGTTATCCAGATTTACATTTCATATTCTTGACATGCATATTCTGTCTCATTCATACCAGTTTGGATGCTTGTGCGTCCAATCCACTCCATTCGCTCGTCCAATTCGCTTCTGCCAGGCAAACACATCCACTCGTAAACGGGAAAGTAAAGTTATTGTAAAATAGAGCAATTAAGCCCAATCTGCCAACCATAGTCTCAACATCCGTATATAGCTCATATTGAGTCAAAAGCATTAGACCTCCTCACAAAATTTCCTCCAAGCAAGATCCCTTATATTCCTGTGTGTGAAAAAGAATAATGTGGAGTTAAACAGAACCTTGCTTACACACACAACCATTGAAATTACAAATTTGTTGCCATTTGTGCAATTTACACAGTTCGCATCATAGGCCTTGCGCCATACACACAATTTGCATAGTGGGATGTCTATCGGCTTCTATGCATTGACTTATTTCACACTCTGCTTGCGGTGGATGTGAACACAACATTAGTGATACTGTAGTTTATGAAATTTCATCTTCATTTTTT
The DNA here is from genome assembly GCA_033220385.1 of Triplophysa yarkandensis. Classification (NCBI taxonomy): domain Eukaryota; kingdom Metazoa; phylum Chordata; class Actinopteri; order Cypriniformes; family Nemacheilidae; genus Triplophysa; species Triplophysa yarkandensis. Next base: position 3,881,836 of record CM065677.1, on the reverse strand, counting down.
ACTCTCCATCATTTTAAACCTGTAAGATTTTGAACACAAGAATGAGATATTTTGAAGAAAGTTGTTAACCAAACATGAATGAATGCCAGCCACCACAACATTGTTTTGAAATATCTTATTTTGTTATTTGCAGAAGAAAAAAGGAATGCACAAGATGATGAGTAACTTTGAAGAACTAAACCCTTATACATGTTATTGTTTGTTTTAACACAGAGTAAGAGCTTGATAAACGTTTGCAAAACCTTGCTTGGACATTCTTCAAAATATATCATTTTGTTTTCAACAGGACAATATATAAAATGCAATTTTTCCTACTTTGGTAGTAAAGGGGGTCGCAAGACTGTTTGGTTACAAGGCTAAGTAGGAAACCATCATTTTGAGAAAACAAGCATTAAAGAATGATTTTACCCATTCATTTGACCATGATTCCAATCTTATACGTGATCTCCCTCAGTCAAAAGACATCATTGTAATATTCTTACAGAAAGTTTTATACATCGTGTGGAATTATTCCACATATTAAAAAATAAATCCCCAGAAATTGCTTAAGCTGGGTTTTCATAGGCAGGGTAACATATGTATACAGATTTCTGCACAGCTTTCAGAAATTCTTGTAAATGTATGACTATTTGTATGTTTGCAGAATGAAGCTCCTCCGCTGTGTCCGTATCCATCACTCCGGATAGGTTCTCCACGTCGGGTCCTCCTTTCCCACAATCATTCCATCTACATATCTCCTCACAAGAGTCCCAGTCCTGTTCCACCTCGAGACAAGATCTTCTACTACGTCAGCTCCAGCCCATCTAACGTAAGACAACAGAATGAAACGTTCAATGTTTTTAATCAAATAAACACAAAATTCCAACTTTTATATGTCCTCTTAGCGTCTGCGAGATATCAACATTATGATCCGGACAGGTGAGACGCCCACGAAGAAGCGAAGCATCGCCCTCGAGGAAGATCAGCAGTCTCCTGCCAAGAGACTTTGTCAGGAGAACCAGACGGCCCTTCTGAGACGCCTGCAGGATGTGGCCAACGACCGTAGCTCTTCACATTAAAGTACTCCCGTTTAAACGAAAAAAAGATGTTTATTCATTTAGGGAGCGCTTTTTTAAAAAGTCAATACAATCGGCCAACAAATAATATCCCATGCTCGTTTGTAGAAATCGAGTCTGTTTGCTTTTAAAGGCTCAGATGTATCATGATGAGATGTGAATGAGATTTGCTGATTTTATCATGTATGCATTTTCTAAAAAGCTATTTTTCCTTAAAGGTTTTGTAATTTATCGTATCAGGGTGGATCTTAAAAAAGATATATGTAAACTTCTGCTGTGTGTGTGTGTGTGTGTGTGCGTGTGCGTGTGCGTGTGCGTACAAGGTTAATATATTTATGCTATTTTTCTAACTTTAGTGAATATAGTGTAAAGAACGACATCAGGTAACAACCATGTTTATAGAAGAAAGTGAGTGCTCATATTTATTTGACTGTATTTGTTTCTTTGCATGTTGTACAAGTCTTGTTTTTCTTCATCTGATTGGAATGTATCAAATAGTTGATTTGCTTTTGACAACAGTACATGTTTTCTTGCTGTTGGCATATGACACGTGTATGTGTTTTTTATAAGTGCCTTTCTCTCTGGACCTGACACAGCACGCTATAACATCAAATTCAACATCCTTCAACATTAATAATATTAAAAACAGCCATGACAACTCAATACTTGGACACTATTGACTTGTTATTTATACTGTAAGAAAATACTACTATAGACCTTTGAGTCCACATTAAATCATAGCACATTTGTGTGAAGAAAACAGAAAAATGTAAGCCCTTAACTAAAGTGACTGTAGTTCTTATAAGATCTGTGTGTGACACAAGAACAACACAAGGTTTTTGTATTTAAGCATTTTGACCAGCAGTGGGAAGACTAGAGTAATGCATCTCTCCTATGGAAAACACAATTTGAGAGTTTATTTACAAAAACTTTTATTTTGTTAGTTTGCTTGTTTTATTTATTATGACTTAATAAGAACTTAAATATACAAATAAATTCAGTTTCATTTTTAATTTGAAATTCAAATCTGTTTATTTTAAATGTATGACTTTTTAATATTATATCTTCATTTTATTATGTTTAAGAATTTGGGTAACTGTTGAAGGGATGCTCTTATCATACAAAATGAGACATAAAGCTCATGTGTTCCTGTCCGACAGGGACATTGTTTTAAAGAAAGGATTTGCAGTGTGCACGGATGGCAGCTCATGTTACTGTACGTGTCATCATACATCAAAGCAGTCTGGATTATAATATCTACAGAGAGCTCACAATAAAGCAGTAACCTCAAGACATGACTCATGGATCATACTCATACTCCGTTCATTTATAATTCAATCTTACATCCCAGAAGAGAAATAAACTCAATTGAATTGAAACGCTTATTGAGCATTAAAAAGTGTCAGCCGACTTTATCGCTCGACAAACAAATAACACTTCATTTTCCCGTGACTTAATAATGCACTTTAATTCAGTATCCATGTAGAAAATACAAAGAAAACATATTCAAGTTCATATTTGGGGTTGTGGCCTATTTTCTTAAATCAAGTTATAGAGACAGAAGTTCAAGCCGATGCATTATTGGACAAATGGATGTAATGACAGATTTAAATATGATGTAAATACTACTATAGCTGGTGAAATGACGGCTAATTTACAATGAATAAAACTATATGGAAATTGGCCGAAACGAGAAATCTTTGAGCAGCAGACATGTGAAACTGCAGAATAAACGTCTGTTGTTATTTTATGATGTAATCGACTTTATTCTTGGGCTGTCTGAATATGTTGTAACGCGTCTTAGTCATCCAGAGGGGGATTGTAGAGAATCAGCATGAGTTAATATATGTAAAGACATTGTGAATATACTTACTGTGGGACACCTGTGTTGATCTGACCCACAATATCAATGATTCAGAGCTGCTGGGAAATTCTGTGTGTGTGTGTGTGTGTGTGTGTGTGTGTGTGTGTGTGTGTGTGTGTGTGTGTGTGTGTGTGTGTGTGTGTGTGTGTGTGTGTGTGTGTGTGTGTGTGTCAGCACAATTGTTTTGTCAGCACTGAGAGTCAATGAAAGACAGCCATAGCTGAGGACGCGAGTCAGTGTGTGACCTCATCGTCTGAAATATGACCACACGCTGCTCTCATTCACAGCGTGTGTGTGTCATCTCGCTAAGGGCCGGTGATGTTACTTCTTCATAAAACATTTCATCAAACAGTCTTCCTACGTGTGTAGAATTTAACAAATTTGTGTGAACAAAGTAAGAGGGAGATGTTGCTCTTTCATAAACTAGGGAAATGTTTTAGATCACGTGGAATGTTTAAAATGATTTTCTAGACAAAAATAGAATTGTTTCATGCACATGGACCGAAAACAAAAAAGTAAAAGCAGCCAACGAGAGCCCCTCTTTAAAGAGCTTCGAGTTGTGAGACATTAAGCCATGATGATAAAATGTTATATTTTGAAAGGTGAAAAGAATGTTTAAAAAAGGATCGTTTCGAAACTCTGATATTGTAGCTCACGAGGTTTGATGGGTTTCTAGTTGAATTATTTAAGGATTTATTACAGTTGATTTATTACAGATAATAATTCGACGACTGGTCAAATACATGTTGGGATGTGTAGAACGAATGTACGTTAAAGAGGTAAATTATTCTTTTATTGAGTCAATTTGATGAGAAATGATTATACGGAAATCTTCAACAACATTGACTTCTGATTGCGATCGTGACACATCTGAGCTTTGTCTATGAAGTAGATTAAAGACCATCTGAATCTCTAATGGAGACATTTGGGAGACTTTTTTAAATCTGGAACACTAGAGCAAAAGTTGCCAGAAACTTGCTGATTCATTTCATGATGTCTGAAACAACTGAGATATTAAAAAGATATAATGTGTTATGAACAAGAAATAAATATTACTAAAAAGCCTATTCTACTCTATTCTATTCTTTTCTTTACTTTTCTGTTCTGTTCTGTTCTGTTCTGTTCTGTTCTGTTCTGTTCTATTCTATTCTATTCTATTCTATTCTATTCTACTCTACTCTATTCTTTTCTTTACTTTTCTGTTCTGTTCTGTTCTGTTCTGTTCTGTTCTATTCTGTTCTATTCTATTCTATTCTATTCTATTCTATTCTACTCTATTCTATTCTATTCTATTCTTTTCTTTTCTTTACTTTTCTGTTCTGTTCTGTTCTGTTCTGCTCTGTTATATTCTTTTCTATTCTATTCTATTCTATTTTATTCTTTTCTTTACTTTACTTTTCTGTTCTGTTCTGTTCTGTTCTGTTCTGTTCTATTCTATTCTATTCTATTCTACTCTATTCTATTCTACTCTATTCTATTCTATTCTATTCTTTTCTTTTCTTTACTTTTCTGTTCTGTTCTGTTCTGTTCTGCTCTGTTATATTCTTTTCTATTCTATTCTATTCTTTTCTTTACTTTTCTGTTCTGTTCTGTTCTGTTCTGTTCTATTCTATTCTATTCTATTCTACTCTATTCTATTCTATTCTATTCTATTCTATTCTACTCTATTCTATTCTATTCTTTTCTTTACTTTTCTGTTCTGTTCTGTTCTGTTCTGTTCTATTATATTCTTTTCTATTCTATTCTGTTCTGTTCTGTTCTGTTCTATTCTATTCTATTCTATTCTACTCTGTTCTGTTCTGTTCTATTCTATTCTATTCTATTCTATTCTATTCTATTCTATTCTATTGTTTAACACAGAGGTGTTTTAATAAAAACTGTTGACAAGCTGATGAAGTTGATATTTCTGAAGAAATATTCCCTCTGTCACTCACAGACCTGTCAATCTCTTTACTCGCACGTCACCGCAGACAGCTTTAGGGTCTGGATTTACACATTGAGACCCAGCCTGCCTAACACAGCTGACACGTCATAAATATGCACTGCGGTTATGCAGATGTCAAACAATGCTCTGCCGGGACGGCCACATGAACCCTCGATATGTGTTCTCGTAAAAACAAAAATGAGCAGACTGGCAGGAAGAGTTTCATTTATCTACAAGGCCATCCATGAAAACATTTCCATAGAAAATTTGTCCTTGATCAAACTTGAGAAGTTGTCTTGGAGCAATAAAAACAGTCAAGACGGAAAATGTAAAGCTCTTTAGTCTTACATGTTTCATCCGTACCATTAGCTGTTGATATACAGTAGTGTGAGAAAATGATTGTATAACCTAATGGATAAAATAAATCTTTGTGGACTTAGGATCTCTTCAGGAGACTTCTTCCTCTATTCTATACCCCGATGAGAATGAAGTATGTCACTTTTCTTTTCTTAACACATTGAAATGAACATATGTTTTTATAACATCTGTCTTCAGTACTTTTGAGTAGCTCAAACCACACAGGATATAGAATGATGGTTTAAGACATTTAAAGATGTTACAAAGACAAAACAGTTACAGACGTCAATCCACAAATCTAAGGGACACGTCATTCTAGTAAGGTGGACCCGAAGAAAGATTACAAAACATAAAAACAGCAGCATATTTTAAGGCAGGAAAAATCGATATTGTGCATTTTAAAATGCATCTAAAAATGTGGCCCAGATCTTAAATTTTAATAATTTTTTGCAAATCCAACAGTAAATTTCTCGAAAATGTACAAATACTTTTAAAGTTTATGTACTGAATACCTTTTTATTAAACAGAAATATAACTGTTTATAGTTGTTATATAAACAAATATTTTTGTAAATTCTAAATGAAATATTCATATATTCACATATTCCAAATTGAGCTCAGGTACACTTATTTTTTACTTTTTTCTTTACTTCAATTAACACAACATTTTAAATGTATATTTACTTAATTTCAACATTCAAGTTTGACAAAAACATACAGTCTAATTTTTTTGAGGGTACAGTTTACCCTGAAAGGTATAGTAACATATTTAGGGTACACAGTAGGTAAGACATTTACATTATGTCATTAAGCTGACGCTTTTATCTAAAGCCATTACAAATGAGGTTTACAAAAGAAGCATTTAGTACAAGAGGTAACAAAGCAAATCTAAGTGAAATAATGCCAGTCTTAGTCTTAGTGCCAACATTTTTTTGTGAGTGAGTTATAGAGTGAGGATGTCAGAAGAAGTGTGTTAGTGGGTTAGACATAAACAATGCATTTTTAGGTGGTTTTCAAAGATGGTAGCAGAGTCTGCCAGAGTCTGCGTTACAACGGGCAGATCGTTCCACCATCTCGGAACGGATCCAGAGAAGGTGGTTAATAGTGTTTACTAACCTTTCGGGATGGCACCACCAGACATCGATCATTAGCTGAGCACAGGGATCTGTCGAGCTAATACGTCTGTATCAGCGAATGAAGGTAGGGGGTGCTTAACCTGTGGTGGTCTTAAAGGCAATGAGGAGAACTTTAAATTTAATGCAACCGGCTATTGGGAGCCAGTGCAACTTGATGAAGAGAGAAGCTAAGTGAGCTCTTTTAGGTTCCTTGAAGATCACCCTTGGCACCACATTCTGTATCATCTGCAGAGGTTTGGTAGTGGAGGCTGCAGTCCAGTGAGTCGAGCCTTTCAGTAGTCAAGCTTAAATGGATTCCAGCGATGTCATGTACATTGAGAAGAGCAGTGGTCCACGCACTGAGCCCTGAGGTACACCGATGTTCATCTAAACAATTGTAAACTTTTTTGTCAGTATAATATTGCCGTTGAACATCATACGACAAAAACATACAGAACAACACTTCAACTACAAAAGTGTGTACAAAAGTGCATTATTTTATTAATTGTTGGACTAGTTAAGAGCCACAAGATATATGGGCAATATCTTACTATGGGTGATCAGTTGTGGTCTGGTGGTTAAAGAGTTGCACTTGTAAGCAGAAGGTTGCAGGTTTGAATCTCAGTCTCGCCAGTCAATAACTTAAGTGAAACATTTCCGCCGGTTGCTCTGCAGTGATAATTGGCCACTTCACAACACTTGTAAGTCGCTATGGATAAAAGTGTCTGCCAAATGAATAAATTTAAATGTCATTTGGTCATATTAACCATCCATTATATAAACTGACATTTAAGTCTCTTATGGGTCAGATTGGGCCTTTTTTGGCATTGGCACCTATGTATTTATGCAAAACAACTTTGTGTAACGTCACTTTAGGGTTACCGTTTCAGCAACTTGAATAAAAAACAATAGTAAATAATAGAAAGTTGTTTTGGGCCATCTTATAAACAACTCAAAGGCCGCTAGAGCATAAATCTAAAAGAATGTTAGTACTTGATTGATCATAGTGGTGAGAAAAAACTCATAAGGGAAGTTTATTATGTAAAAACACTTTCAAAATATTGATGTCAGACCATGTTTGTTTTTTAGCAAGTGTAGGTGTCATTTGTCCATATCAAGTCTGTTGCTAAGGACCCCAGGCCGCAGTTAATAGCCGTCCCGCACATCCCTTCATATACTGTAAAATGACTCACAAAGCTCACCACACGGCACCTGGTGTGCTCCTGTCCACACGAAACAAAAACGACATATGTATTTATGTATTTGTGTGCTGCACGGTAGAACCATGAATCAAAAGATCAGGTGGACAGTAATAGTCATGTTCACGAACCATCAAAGGGTGCTGCAAAATTCCTCATGTAGAAGGTAAGTCGCATAGGTCAACACATCATTGTTCACAGCAACACAAGCGGCTGAGACACGACGGGCAAAAATAACTTGTTTATATCTTGATGCCCTTTCATAAAACCATGCAAAATATATCATTATACTCCTGTGTGTGTGTGTGTGTGTGTGTGTGTGTGTGTGTGTGTGTGTGTGTGTGTGTGTGTGTGTGTGTGTGTG